>ML817963.1:26692-41847 GCA_009831015.1 Picea engelmannii
GAAACTATCCACTCCCATTTAAATTCAATGAGGTTGGTTCACACCCCCAACCTCTCAAAACAACTACATCTAAATTTTTTCTAAAAACTCACTAAGTTTTCCTCCACAGGAGGTGCCAAAAGAAATTTTTTAGTCTAGGTAGGATTTTGGGGATAGGCATCCAAATAACTCCCCGTTATCTGGTTCTCACATTGTCAAAATCATAGAAGTTGTCAAATAGGGAACTAAAAAGCCTCCAATTCAAGTGTTCCTAACACCATAAGGTAGGGAGATACCTGTGAAGGGTTGAAGGCCGAGGTACAGTTGTTCTGTGCATCCCCCCTTGAGGCACCCACCTCTTGGATGGGATCTAGCCTGTGACCCATTTCTGAGGCCGGAAATCTAAATGTCGCACTTTGACCGAGGTACCTAGTGACCAAATTTTAGGACATCTACCCAGGTGGCAATTGTGGGCTGAAATTGCACCTTGATCAGATTTTTTGCAGCTATTGGGAAATATCACCACCTCTTTCGAGATATGCCCCCTTTACCCCTCATTATAACTGATTATTTCATCCTTCACTAGTTTCTCTTCCGGTGACTTCAGACCCCACTGTTGAGTACTATTGGAAGGTCCAGTGCTATTTGAGAGGAAGGACGTTACATCTTTTAGGACATGAGCATTTTTTTTCTTTGGTTCCCCACGCAGAAAAAACCCACTTACCCACATATATGCTTCTTTTTCAAACCACTTTATGTATAATGCACTTCTGACTACATTTTGATTTGGATATATATATTGTGTAAAATTCAAAATTTGCAACAAAGGCTCTTGTTTCTTTATTACTCTCACCACCATTTGCACACATTCTCTGAGCTAGTTGGATATCATAGGGGACCCACAGAATCCTCATCGTTCCTGACGCTTGCTGAACCTCCCTCCTATCTTATTAGGGGGAGTGTCTGGACTTGCCCACTCATCGGCACCATCGTCTCACACTCCTGTGAGTTCTACTATCTTATGATCATCTTTGCTTGGTTCCACATTACTTGGGTCCACTTCCCAAGTCCTGTCATCCACTCGCTCTCCTTTACATGAAAGCGAAGGACCAACTTCCTCTCAAGGGGGAAGTACCAACCCACCTAGCCCCCCTCAAGGGTCAGGTTCACAACACACTTACACCATGGCTGGAGATAATCCTCCCCCCCCCCACTGCAGATTCCATATTTGGCCTCTATTAACATACCATATCTAAGAAAACTCACCAATGATCCTATATTGCATGACCCCACATGGCCTACAATGCCCACCAAACTACCTTCAGACATTCCCAAATTTGAAGGAAAGGCATTAGATGAACCTGCCAACCATGTCATGACTTTTCACCTATGGTGCTCTTCCAATAGCATTATGGATGATTCTAGACTGCAATTATTTCAATGCACACTCACTGGCCGATCGGCCAAATGGTATGTAGATGAAAAATCAGGGTCCCATGCGACTTTTGAATCCTTGGCCAAAGCATTTTTGTCCTTCTTCCAATTACCAATCCACCATGACAATGGCCTGGAACTACTCTCTAATTTCAAACAAACCTTAGCCACACATATTGTTGATCACATTCACGAGTGGCGTAGGCAACATAGTTTGTGCAAAGCAGAAACCACCAAACAACAGTGTCTTGACTGGTTTCTTAGATCACTTGTCTCTCTCCTCGGTAAGGATGTAGCTTCCACCTTCCCTCAATCAGAAGAAGAAGCCATCAGTAAGGCTCAATAATACGACCTCATCTATTCACAGTCAGGGTACTTCCTGATCTCCCAAAACCTATGTCGTTTGGCCAAGATAGACCTGGGATGTCTCACTCAACAGACATATTGATTGGTAATACCACTCACCACAATCCACAACCCCAACAACCACCAATGTATGGAACACCTCAATACCCACCGGCATACGGGGGCACCTCTTATTACCCCCCACCCCCTTATCAACAACCATACCCTGTTTCTATGACTCCACCCATCAGTGGGCCACCACTGGCACCCCCCATACACCCACCTACTCAAACAAGTTCTGGTACCCCCTCTACCTCAACTTATAGTACTAGAGAAATCACCATGCCTTCCTATGTACCTTATGGATCGTTACCCCCACAGAATCTGTACTTTCCATTTCCTAGTCCCCCACAACCCATGGCTCCCCCACATCCTCATGATGGGGTGAATTTTGTTCAACCCTCTCCCGTTCAGCAATATCAAAATTTTGAATAGTTGAATATGGTAAATCTGACTCGCCCATTGAACAATGCCAAAAAGAAAGGAAGAAACAGGAACAACAACAACCCAGGTCAAGGCGGGAATCAACCCTAGCAGAACCAACCTAATGGGGGCAACCAGAACCAAGGGAATCAAAACCCCCAGGGGGGCAATAACAATATGCGTCAAGGGAGAAATAACAATAATGTTAAAACCAACTTCCCTTGTGCCCTTTGCGGTGAGTTCGGTCATTATACTCATCATTTCCCCCAAATCGCTGATTTCAAACGGCTAAAAGACTCAGGCAGTCTACCCCATCCTCCAGCACCGCCTACCCCTCAGCAGGCCCCACAACAATACATGCAACAACCCCCCCCTGTCATGCTGCAGAATCCTATTCCACACCAAGGTGTGATAAACACCCAACAAGACACACAACCTCCCCCACCTCAGGTGGGATAGTACCTCAACCCAAACAATCTAGCAGATCACACGATCCTCCTCACTAGTGAGGAAGAAATCCTTCTGCAAACATGCAATCATTAGTATCATGCACATGTTGAGTCTCCTCCCATTCCTCCAGAGACAATCCCCGCACCAACGGGACCCACGTTGGTGATCCCTTGCCTGAACACAAAACCACCTCTTTGCATCCCTCGCATTCCATTGTGCAGGAATGTTCACAACCCACAGGCTAGGGAAGCTCATAATTACAGTTTGGTTGATGACTTAGCACAATCCCCAGCTTCCATGTCAGTATTAGAAGTCCTTCAGACTTGTCCCACTTAGCAGAAATAATTACTTTCCACCTTGGGGGCAGTCGACCCCGTAGATACCTAACTCTTTACCTTTGATCTCGACAGTGGAGAACCGCGCCTTCCCGCTTTGATCTCTTTTCAAATCCAAGTGAAAATATGGAACATAACAGTTCATCGGTGTATCATCGATGAAGGTGCATCTACATGCATTATGTCCAAATATGTATGGTAGAAACTTGGTTCCCCCAAACTCATACCTTCTGCCATTACCTTATGAGCTTATGACAGATGACCATCATCCCTTGAAGGGATCTTGCAAAATGTCCCCATAGAACTCAGGGGCAAGACTATTCTCATCGAGATCGAAGTTATCGATGCCCCACTCGATTATAATATCCTATTCGATAATAGCTACATGTACGCTATGAAGGCAGTTGCCTCTTCCATCTTTCAAACAATGATGTTCCCCCACAACAGGAAGATTGTTATCATTGACCAAGTCTCACATTATGATCCTAACCCGTCTGCCAACATCGATAACATTCTTCCTCTCATCCACACGAGTCATGACGCATACCCACTGATCAAAATGGGTCTCCGAATTTTCAAATATCCATCATTGTTAGGAACTTACCATGGAGCACCATCGCTCCTTCATCCTTCCAATCAATTATGCATCGTATCATCTAACGGAACTAACATAGAGGATACCCTTCCTCCTAGGGAGGCTTCTATCATATATGACATCCCACTAGTCACAGAACTCCCCCCTCATGAGCCTCCTGCGAACTCGTCGACCCCACCAGTCCACGATTTCACCCCTCCCCAAGGCCATATCCCAGTTTGGGAGATAGTTCCCCAAGCCAGCACTCAAATCCCCTTCTTTTACCCTCCACCTGGCGCCGAATCTTTCCAAGTAGCCGCAACGCTTACCCTCCCTAATATGGTGTTAGCAATTCCAGTTTGGTATTTACATCCACCCAAGATGGTCCCTCGACCATCCCTTCCCCCCCAAATGAAAGGAATCCCAATGATGATTCCCATACTCACTCCCACCATACCCTCTACACCCCCACTCAGTACCCCCCCTGCCACAGCTGGGGGTAGGAGAAAGAAGAAAGAGCCCACAGCTCCACTTCCCCCATGCATCCAACCCCCTTGCACGCTATGTGAGAAAGATGGACACCAAACCAACAACTACCCATCTCTACCAGAGTTACGGAATTTTATTCCACTCAATCAAACTCCCTCAACACTTTCCACTATAGCCAATACTGCCGCTACCACCCCTCATTCAAGTAGTAAAGGGTTGCAAACCAAATTTGCTTGTGCTATATGTTCAGAATAGGGCCATTATACCCACCATTGCCCAGCACTGCCACACTTTTGGTAGACATTAGCTGCAGTACGCCAAAGCTTCCAAAGCAAACCCAGTCTAGCTACGTCATCCCTACCAAAAATCACTGACATCCATTATGTCACAACTTCAGTCAATGAATGTATGAGATGCCTATACTCTCTATGTGAATCCTTAGATCATTTTACATACCAGTGTCCTATGATCATTGAATACAGGAAATGCCAATTGACCCTGCTTCAAAGACCCACAAAATTGATGGTTGACCTTACCTCGTCACTAGATATTCTTCATGTCATTTCTCCTGAACCCGAAGCCCTTCCAACGCCTTCGTGGTTCTTGGATGACTTATCCGAGGATTCACCCCCAAATCCCCCCAATTCTCCCACTCATTTCTCTACGGAAATTTTACATCCCACTACCATGGGTACTCATCAGTACTTCGATATTTGGTTCATGTCGAGCGAACCATTTCAATCTCCTTGCGTCATTCCCCCTACTTCTTCATCATGAGGGGGCAGCCACATGACAACAATCACCGATATCACTCTTCATGACCCCTTGTATTCCCGTCACTTCCACTGTGACGAGGAAATACTCGAATATTTAAACAACCCTGACTACCCATGGGATGTGCTACACCACCGAGCACTCTTCTTTCCACAGGAAGCCTCCACGCCTCCTAACCAACACCCCATATACGCAGTCAAAACCAAGGATTTTATCCCATCGGGGCATATCGATTCGTTCAACAACCCCATTCCTGCCCTAGATGCTTTTGAAGAAGGAAACATGGCCAACATTAACCCGACCATCAAAATCGACATTTCCATCAAAAATGGCGTTGTCGAGGAAATCACCATTGGAGCCGCTTGCACTCCTCAAGAAATCACCTCCTATAAAACCCTCTTCCAAGAATATTGAGATATTTTTTCCTGGTCATACACAAAAATGCCTAGCCTTGATCCCTCTATCGTCGAACATCGCATCAACACCTAGCCCGAGATTACACCCGTTCGTCAAAAACAATGACCGCTACACCCATCCAAAGTAGTGGCCATCAAAGCCGAAATTGACAAATTACGCGTGGTTGGGTTCATCCACCCCATCGCCTATACTTCATGGGTTTCCAACCCTGTACCCGTTAATAAAAAACAGGGCACTATCCGCGTCTGCATGGACTTTCATGATCTCAATCACGCATGTCCCAAAGACAACTTTCCAACGCCTTTCATCAATCAAATTGTCGACGACTATGCAGGCCATGAGGCTCTATCCTTCATGGATGATTTCTCTAGTTATAATCAAATTCAAATTCACCTAGCCGATCAGTACAAAACCACATTCACTACCCCTTGGGGTACTTTTTCATATCGTGTCATGCCTTTTGGCTTAAAGAATGCTGACACAACTTTCCAATGGGCTATGACATACATTTTTCATGATCTGGCCCATATCATCCTCGCATATTTGGATGACCTCACAGCTCGATCCAAGAAACGCACCCAACATATTGATGATTTACACATCATCTTCCAACAATGTCGTTAGTACAACATCTGCTTGAATCCCCTCAAGTGTTTATTCTGTGTCACCGTGGGGCACCTCCTCGGATTCATCGTTTCCCAAAGAGGTATTACCGTGGACCCCCTCAAAGTCCAAGCTATCATCGAAATTCCACCTCCTTGGAATTTACATAAACTCTAGAGCCTACAAGGCAAGGCTAACTTTCTACGACGATTTGTCCCACACTATGCCATTCACACACACGATTTCCTTCGCTTACTACGTCATGACATCCCATTTCACTGGGATGAACATGCCCAATAGTCATTTGACGATCTTAAAATGACATTGTCCAATGCC
This sequence comes from Picea engelmannii, assembly GCA_009831015.1. Taxonomy (NCBI): domain Eukaryota; kingdom Viridiplantae; phylum Streptophyta; class Pinopsida; order Pinales; family Pinaceae; genus Picea; species Picea engelmannii. Next base: position 32,912 of record ML817963.1, read on the forward strand.
CCTTTAATTAGTGCACCTGACTACAATTGTGACTATATCCTCTACATATCAGCATCAGCTGTTTCAGTAGCAGGAGTTCTCGTTCAGCTAGGTGATGACAATCATGAGCATGTCATTTATTACGTTAGTAAAAACCTCTCAGGGCCACCCTTGAAGTATAAACACAAAGATAAACTATCTCTTGTAGTCGTCCTCACAGTCCAGAGACTGCATCACTACATTCTTCTTTGCACAACTAAGGTTGTAGCAGATTCCAACCCTATGAAATACTTGCTTAGTCGTTGGCAAATTAACGACAAATTTGCCCGATGGATCGTTATCCTTCAGGAGTATGATATTGAATTCTCAACACCCAAGAGAAAGAAATCCCTCGTTCTCATTGAACTGGTCATGACCCTCCCCTCTGACACCACCAGTGCCCCCGTCAATACCAACTTCCCGATGAACACCTCTTTTACATCACTTCGGATGATCCTTGGTACGACGACCTACTCGTCTACCTCCGAACTCAAAATTTTGGTAACCACCTTTCATGAGATGATCATCGTCGTATTCACCACCAGGCCCCCCGCTACCTCCTCATCGGAGACATCTTATACCGGTGAGGGGTCGACACCATTCTTCATCGATGCCTAACCATTAACGAGGCCGATAGAGTCTTGAATGACTGCCACAACGGTGCATGTGGGGGCCATCTTTCGGGAATATCCCCTGCTCAGAAGATTCTCCGAGAAGGTTACTTTTGGCCTTCCTTGTTTCATGATTGCATTCACGCTGTAAAACGATGTGAGAAGTGTCAATTGTATGCCAACAAAGCCCGAGCACCACCTTCTCTTCTTCATCCAGTCATCACTGCCAACCCTTTTTGTAAATGGGGCATCGACTTTATGACTTGTAATCCTCCCTCCAACAATGGACACAAATACATTGTTGTCGCAGTCGATTACTTCACTAAATGGGTGGAAGCTATGCCCACCTTCAACAATACTGCTGACACCGCAACACATTTTTTCTTTAACCACGTCATATCTTGCTTTGGAGTACCACTCCAACTTGTTTCCGATCACGGGAAACACTTCAAGAATGAGATTTTCGTCGAACTCTCATCTCGGTTAGGATTCTCCCACGAGTTTTCCTCACCATATTACCCTCATTCTAACGGATAGTTCAAAGAAGTTAACAAGGTCCTCAAGACCATGTCACAGTGCACGGTTAATAAACATAAGACCAATTGGCATCATATGTTATTTTCCGCGCTATGGGCTTACCGTACGGCTGTGAAAATAGCTACTAGTTTCACACCATTTCATCTAGCCCATGGGGTTGAGGCACCTCTTCCCATCGAGTGCGAAATTCCCACCTTACGCACCGCAATTGAGCTATTACCCAACACTGCTCCAATGGAGCAGTGCTTACTGAACTTAAAGTCCCCGGATGAAGATCATCGATATTCATTACAGAAAAATGAGGTAGCTAAAAAATGATCAAAGGACACTTTTGATCGACATGTCAACCTTCGCTCATTTCACGAAGGCGACCTCGTCCTTGCTTACGATATCGCTCATGATACCTTTGGCCATGGCAAATTCGAGTCACTATGGCATGGCCCATACATTATCCAACATTGCCTCATCGAAGGCCTCTCCTCAAAGAACCCGTCAATGGGTTATACTTAAACAAATTTTATGCTTAAACATAGCCATTCTACTTTAGGTTATTTCTTTTATAGTGTTTTTAATCTTTTTGTCCATCCCTCACATCTAAAACTATCATTTATGCTATTGAAAGATGCTTCCTCCACTGGCCTACCACATCAGTTACGCCGACAGCGTCAGCCGTTGGACACAAAATCTCGCTTCGGTCGCTTGGGCTCTCTACACTCCCTCACATGAAATGCTCCATTCAAGCGAAATATGTTTGGGTTCAGCGACCAACAACCAAGTTGAATACACTGCCGTCATTGGCCTCCTGGTTGATGCCCAACATCATCATATTCATCACCTTAGCGTATTACTCGACTCTCAACTAGTTGTTCTCCAGCTCAACAATGTGTATCGCGTACGTGATCCTTGCCTCTTTCACAAATACCTGCAGGTTAGACTTTTATCTTGACATTTTGATTCCATTACATTTACACATATTCCAAGACAATTGAATCAAATTACAGATAACTTAGCTAATATTGTGTTAGACTGGCATATATCACATCAAGATACCTCTACAAATACATAAACATATCAACAACCTGTCACAACATATATAGATTAGACATCATCACCACATTAACAAAACACATGTAAACACCACATAGATCTCAAAATGTATACTCATGTATATATAAAACGGTCCACAGTGCCATCCAAATGTTTACATACAAAAATACAAGTATCTACGGGCCAGTGAAGCACCTCAATACAAAATGGGCTCACCAACATATATACCAAAATACAAAAATACATAGAGCACCACTCAAGGTGCCTCTAGAGCACCACCTCCTGCCCCTCCCTCGGGCGGTGGTCCCCCACCCACTACTGGTTCCTCCTGACCAGGAGGTAACTGTCCAGTCATAGTAGCACTTGCTACTGCTACCCGTCGTACCACAGCCCGCCATGGCGATGGAATCCCCACACACTGCTCCAGGATGCCCTCATCCTGGATACGATACCACATGCCCTCAGGCATGCCCTGTAGCACCGCCTCCAGGAGATGACGTATGTCTTCAAAATCTGCTCTGACATTCGTCGGAGGAGCATGTGATGGCCCAACACTAGGGTCATCAAACCAGTGTCTCCTCACTTCTCTCTCAGGATCAGTTGGTCTTGCCTCGACGTCCTCACACCGATGTCTCTTTCCAACCCGCGGCCCTCCCCGCGGTTGTCTCCCCGGCTCTTGGCGAGCTGACGCCTGCAACAACTCCACCTCGCACCCGCGAGGTGCCACATCTGCACATACAAGCAAGAAACATATAGTATCAGCATCTACATCATATACATATGTCATTCTATCTCAAAAAAAAAACATATATATATATAACTCACAAACATACGTCGGTGATCAAAAACCTCCCCTAGAGGTAACACCATGTCCGGATCCTCTCAGAAGTCAACACCAGCATAGGGGAACTGCAATATCACCTACGGCATCTACCACCACATCTGCGCCGCCTCAGCTGTAAATAAGTGGCCACCCTTGCCACCACCGTGGCGAATAAAAACAGTCGACCACCGCTTTAGTCAAATCTCTCTTGCCCCAGGTGCACCCAATAAAATCCTAGGGCGCAACATAGGCACCCTCTCCAAAAACTAGGCCACTAGGATGGACCCAAAGGAAAAATCTCTTGTATATTTGGACCAATAGTGGTCCAGCTTCCCTACCATCCTGGCATGCAGCGTAAGCCCCCAGGCGAAATGCTCACTGGACAATACCCTCTCCATCACACACAGCTAATCGCCACAGTATTCCTCAGTTGGGACCAATCCCGCTCTCTCCAACCAACAAGCATCGTGCCAAATGATCACGTGTAGCCATATAAAACAATCCTAAGTCAGCCAAATGGATCATAAAAAACATTAAAAAGATAAGTTTTACACCTGTCAACCTTGCCTCCAAGGCGCAGTTGTTTAACCCATAGGTGTGCACACATGCGCGCCTGTTCACTCCACAAGCGTGCACGTATGCACGCCTATCCACTCCACAGGCACGCACTCAGGCGCACCAGTCCATCCTTCAGGCGCACATGGGTGCACGTGTGCTCAACAGACAAGGGCACCTTCATGCACCCCTGTCACGAACATAGGCACGCATTAAAGCGTGCCTGTCCAATACACAATCGTGCACACATGCGCAGCTGTGCAGCCAACAACTGCACACATAGTGTGTGCCTTTGTCCCCCTTACAGGCACCCCCATGGATGCCTATTCGGTGGGCAGGCGCGCACTTGTGCGTGCATACTTCCGGATCTCCCATGCACGTGGGGGCCCACACCCATAAAACCCCCTGTACGACCCTCTGTACAGCCCCTGCCCAAAAATGTAAACCCTAATTCTATGCAGGATGATAAGACCACCAACCTGAAGCTCGTTGGTCCTCTATCGGATGCCTCGTCTTCCCAAAATCTCCAAATATCCTCTAAATAATTCTCTTCCAGTCACTATAGCAGCAAGTACAAATGAGGTGGAAATGTGGGCACTACAACTATATATAGGCCTTTTCGCCAAACTTCCACTCACCATTCCGGGAGCTTCGGGTGTCCATTTCTTGATCCGTCTTCAGCCACAGGATCAACATCCTGTCATCTACATCACGACAGTCCCTGGGCCTCTTTTCATCTTGAGCCCCTGGGATGCCATTTTTTCATACCCCGACCAGGTATGCATGCACATATTCAAAATTATCAAATAAATGCTCGTATGTTCGATTCTCTTCATATATTGTTCATGTCAGGTATTTGGTTTTCAGGTGTGCAGGTACTTGGTCATCATACATCAACGCAACCCCTTCAGGTATATACTCAACACTGGCATGTAGTCATTCCCTCTGAATCTCACTTGCATCTCCAGTCACACCCTTTGACATTTGCCTCTAGGATCCCCATTTCCATCTCTGTCGTACCAACACCTCCATTTTCATATTCGGTACTGTCACCTAGTAGCACTCTTACCCACATGAGTTGTCCCATTAATATCACCCTTTTGTGCATTTGACACTCATGTTGTTTTTCAAAACCCTTTAGGGATGGGAGTCCCGATAGTCTTACATCATGTCGCGAATCAGCCACATACTCCTTCTCCTCATTTTGCTATCTTTCCCACCAGACTCCCAGATTATCTCTTCTAGGTTCTATTTTTTACTGCACCTCCGTAGTATCATGAACCCTCCATTTCATCCACAATCAGTTTGCCCATCTGCAAATTTCCCTTCATTTCACCTACCTCATACAGAAACCCACCCATGGGGCCCCCACCCTCCACCAGTTCTCCAAGCAAATTGTGCCCTCCCAGGCCAACCATGTTACATTGGGGCACCCGTTTCTATATTTGTACACTTATCCCAAAAGTATTCTTTATTTATTGTACAAACGTCTTTGTTTCCAGCATTCACATTACCCTTTTTGTCGTCACCTTTGGCAACCTTCTTCCCTTTTTTGGCAAACAAAACCCATGTCACCCTTGGTTGGGGCACTCTTTATCATTTACCTTTATTGACATCATCCATATCCTCTGAGTATCCCACAGGCCACTTAACTCTGCCCTCTGAATTTATTCACTTTGTCCCGCCTCTGGCACAACTTCACCCATGTCTTGTTGTCCCCCTAACACTCGACTTAGTTGAACAGTTGTGGCCACTTATACTTGGCATATACCCCCAACCAAGGGCAGTCTTGAGTCTCCATACATGTTGACTTTGACCATGTACCTCTTCCAAATTCCTAAGATCATCTAGTAGATTTCACGAAGTCCTTTGCTTCTAGGAGTCGCATCCCCCTTTTTGTCGACATCAGCACAATTTTCCAGAAGGGTGACAGTATCTTGATTCTCATTACCTATCCAATGAGAGATCTCGGAAGACAAAGGGAGAACCACAATTTCTCCCTACTTTCATTGACCCCCATAACATTCGACGTCAACACTTTCTCATGTTACGGTGGGTCTTACTTTGTGACTATTGTAGTTATTTCTCATATTTTCCGAAGACCTCTGAACCTGGCTAGGCTATCAATGCCTACAAAATCTGTGATACTTCTTACAGATATCGCTGCCTACTGTTCAGAGTAAGTTCCTCCGCAAAATTATCTTCTGCCTTTATCACGACCGCCCCTGAGGGCGCTGCAGTTGTCTACATAAACACTTCATTCCTCTTTTTTGAGTTACATGACACGAGCATGGGGCATGCCCGACTCATTTGTACACAATTTATTTTTACACACCTTATGGAAGGTCAGGTTCTACAGGTTCCTTTTTCCCTCCAACGGATAGCTCTGGACAATCCCACTATCGCTCTCTCTTACAACAACACTCTCAGTAGAAGAAACATTGATGGATTTCGGCTATATATATGCTCCTAACCTCAGCCATCAGGGGGCATATGTTATCACTGAAATTTCGTCTGCAAATGGTTACAGGAATTCAACATCGCCAAACAGTTATGAGGTCACCCATTGATCTAAAAATGAAGAAGACTTGTATTCTTGAAAATATTTGCAAGTTAAATTTTCTATGTTAAAATGCAAATGGATCAATTTACAACAAAACTTTTATGGAAATTACTCATTCAAGATGCATATATAAACAACAACAATAAACAGTGAACAGAAAACACATAACACAGCAAATGATAAAGGAGTTCACCCCTCTCTTGGGCTACATCTCCTGGTCCAACTTCCAATGGATCTTTTGTATTATTTGCTCAAAGTGCTAAAAAATGTGCTTTACAATGCTCAAAATTCCAAATATATGGCTCCAATGGCTTCAGAACATCCAAAAACCCCTAGCTGGGCTTTTTCGGCACCATGTTTGGCCAAAAATTGAAGAAGATAGGCTTCCTGGAAGTTCCCCTTCAAACTTGTTGTCTTTGGATTGACAAATTGCACCCTTGTTGGCTCAACCTAGCCCCCACACGCATTTAAGTATTAAAACTCAACACCAGGCGCAACCGCACAAATGGTGCAAACTGTAGGACGGTTATGGGTGCACCTAGCCCCTAACTGCCAAGGTCGAGGTCACATGGGCCATATGACCACGTGCAAATGCAAAACAGGGCTAAGAATTTAAGAGAAAGTGTGGTCGTGAAAAGTGGCGGGTGTTGGTTTTCATAACCATTTGAATCGAATTCCAAATTCAAATTGTGCACACATATGGTATAATATATGGTCATATGGCAACAATACATGCGTCCGGGGGCTGGGGCTAAGCCCCAGCCCGGACCCCCGCGCCAACACACAACAACTCAAAATTAAATTTATGTGAAACCATATATATAATAAGGAATATAGTAGGGTGCATTGGCAGTGCAGACTTTGCAAAGGCTATACATGTAGGTGGAGGTCACGGGGTCAAATCTGGTGGACTCCAAATAAATTTTATACAAGCAACCAATAACAGGGTGCCACGTGGCAGCCCATGACTGGGCCACGTGGCACCGTACAACCAACCAAATACTACCACATGTCACAATATAATTCGTCCACATCTACCAACTATCTGCCACTCATCCCTGCCACGTGTCATACAGACTGCCACGTCAGCATCCGTACAGATTGTAGAGTCAACATCCCTTTTTTTGTCTGTTTGTCATTTTGAACATAATGTGATATCTCTCGCTCCTAGCGTCCGTTTGAACCCAAACAAGTTGTGTTGGGTTTTTAACAATGAGGCCTATGCTCCCAACTGATTTGAAGCAATTCCAAGCACTTTGAATTTTTGAGCAAAATTTGATCCCCTAGATCACACCTCCCCATTGGAAAGCTTTTGGACCTCCAAAAGACTATTTTCAGTCTATCTGAAGATGAAGGTATAGCTCCCTCACCTTTCCAACCTCAATCCACTTGGCTTTGCTTGGATTTGTACCTTTAAGAACAACTCGAAGATACTCCACATTTCCTCATTTTGAAGTTCGCATTCTCCTATCAAGGATTGTGTCTTCATGCAGTTCTATAAGATATTATGGGGAGAAATCATCTATAGAAGGAATCTGAACATGCTCTCCTTGATCATCAATCAAAGGAGGCTCATACAATTTCAAATTATCAACATTAACAACTGCATACATTTGCATATAAGGAGGCAAATCTAAACAGAAGGCATTGTTACCAATCTTGTCAATAATCTTAAAAGGACCATATTGAATTGGTTTCAATTTTTTACCTTCTCCTTTAAGCCTCTCCTTACTAATGTAAAGCCAAACTTCATCTCCAACTTGGAAACTGTGATCAACACGATGCTTGTCATGTCTCGTCTTGTACCTGGCTTGACTCTTTTCCAACTACTCTTGCACCATTTGATGTATCGACTGAATTTGTTCAATGAACTTTTATGCCCTATCAATGTCATACTGACCATCAATAGAAATATCCTTCCCAAAGATAAAATCTAAAGGAGATTTGGGCAAATAGCCAAAACATGCTTCAAATGGCAACATTTGAGTTGAAGAGTGCTTAACTCGATTGTAAGCATGTTGAATGTAGTGTAAATGATCATCCCAAAGTTTAGGATGCTTGTTGCAATAACCATGAAGAAGATGCACCACTGTTCCATTTACCACTTATGTCTGACCATCAGTTTGCGGATGAAAAGTTGTGCTTTTTTTTAGTTTGGTGTCCATGAGTGCCCATAAACTCGACCAAAAATTCCAATAAATCGAGAATCCCGATCAGAAATACTGGATTTAGGCAATCCAAAATGCACCCAAACATTTTGAAAGAACATTTGTGCCATTTGCTTAGCTGTAACCTACTTCTTACAAGGCATCAAAATATGCATTTTGCTAAATCAATCAACCACAATGTAAAGATAATCATGATTTCATCTAGACATAGGTAGACCTCCTACAAAGTCCATAGAAATACGTTCCCAAGGACGAGAAGGAACCAGAAGTGGAGTATACAAACCCAACTTTCGATTGCTAGGTTTGCTTGTGGCACATAACAAACATCCTCGAACATATCTCGAAACACTTTCATTCATTTTAGGCCAATAGCAATACCTTTGCAAATTAGCCACTGTCTTGCCTACACCAAAGTGACCAGCAATAAGAGAAGAACGGGCTTCTCTTATTATGTTGATTCTTTCACCTCGTGGAATACATAGCTTGCCAATATGATACAAAATATTATCATGCACATGGTAATCCAATTCCTCAACATGGTTAGAATGACACAAAGTCTCATATACTTCTTTAAAATTAGTATCTAAAACATATTGCTCAACATAACTCTCATG
>ML817963.1:61326-83415 GCA_009831015.1 Picea engelmannii
GGATTCTCCATCCTTGTTTCCAGGGTTGGACTTGTGGTCACTAATGTGTCCATTGAGAATAAGGAATTGGAGGAATCCATTTTTTTGTGGGTATTATGTGGTAGTGTCGCAAAACATGTTAGGATTTTGTTGTCTCCATGCTCTCTTGGGGGAATATCATATTTACCGAGGTTCTCCCCCTCCCTTGAAAATGGATTTTAGTTGAGGTAAAGAAGGGAACTTATTGGTAGGGTGATATTCTATACAAAGGCCACATATTTCAATAACATTAATAGGACATTCTTTTTCAAGGTGCTTCTTCCTGCACCAAGGACATAAAATTGATAAAGTAGTGTTTTATTATTATTGTTTCTTTTTTATTTTCATAGTGTCTAACTATATGTTGATTTTATTTAGGATGTCTATTTTGAAGTTTTCAAGTAGATTCCCTAATTATATCCTTGTATCACCTCCTGGAGAAAGTTTGGTAGTTCTTCCTATAGGATCCCTTACACTTTTTCTTGTTTTGGCTTGGTTGTGAGAGTACCTTTTACAATACTTTGCAATGTATGCAAACGACTTATGATATACATCCCCATAAATCATGAGGTTTAGTACCTCGATACAGTCATCTCTTATACCATTTAGGAAGATGGTCCTAATTGTGGTTGTGTCTAAGGAAAATTGTTTCGTCTTTTGATATTTATATAGGAACCTTTCTAGGTAATCTTCCAAACTTTCCTCCTTAGACTACTGCATTTTAAATATGTCATTCCTAGCATCCCTAGGTCTACAGTAGTCCTGATATTTCTAGAGTAATGTCTCCTTCATTCCATCCCAAGATAAGATAGTGTGTTCTCCTAGGCTCATAAACCACCATAATGCTAAGTCTTTAAGTGTGGTTGGAAAGAATTTTAGTTTTTGTGCACTATCAGTGTAATTATAACTCCTACATAGTATATCAAATTCAAACAAAAATGAATCAGTATCTTCTGTTGAAATACCATGGAAGTGAGGTGGTGATGAAAACATAATACTCTTCATAGAAACATCTCTGGAAATCTCTAATATTGGGATTCCAAATGTCTCTATTGTGTTGTTTGCATTTATGATTTCCCTCTTCATCCGCCATATCTCCAAATAGCACGTTGTAGGTTGTTGGTGATGTCTCCCCACTAAGTGATGGTTCAACCACTGGGTTGGTTGGTATATCCAATTTTTCCAATACTTTATGTGTTTCCCCAATGGTAGATTCAGCCTCTTCTACCACTACCTCTTTCTCTTTTCCATATCTTCCTTCTGATTGGGTCACATGTGCTTCCCTTCTTGCTTGTTGTACAATGTTTTCAATATGAACAACAACTTTATATTTGGTACCTTTGGTTGTAGCTTCAATTACTGCTTTTGAACTCTCTCCTCTTAGGATATTTCCTACACAAACACTAGTTGAGTTAGTATGGGGGGTTTTCTTGATTTTTCTGTAACTTTGGGGGGTTTTCTTGGATTTTATGCAATTTTAGATGTAAAAAATCTACCTTGGATATATCTACATTTATGCATAACAAAAATTTAAAAAATATCTAAATACTAAATCACACAAAATTCAACTACTAAAGGTAAGAGGACAACCTGAATTTGTAGCAACGCCACTAAAGCATATGCATGGGCTCTTCCCTCACATCTTACCATCTTCTCCCCACCCTTAGGTCGCCCTTAAAACCACTCCAAAAACATAAAATCAATCTAATGCAAAACACTACCTATTACTGTTTACAACTCCCCGACAACGACAACAAAATGTTGGTGCAATTATATGTTCAATAAATTGCGATCATTTAATATGTCAATCCAGTTTCGTAATCAATAAAGTTGATGTATTGTGTGTATCGATAAAAAATAATTGTCTATGTCTTCCGAGTATAGTCTATGTAAGAATCCACTTTTGAAACTAAATACTCTATTTCACACCTTTCAAATAACACTCCACACATACAATTCAAAATTCAAAACTGATCAACAAATGTGTAATTCAGAATTCTTGCTCAGGGGATGGATATGCTCATTATTGGCTCGTGAAATATAGAGATGAACTATGATTCTATCTCCTGTGAGAACCAAACAAACAACCATTAACATTCTGGAAACTTAACTGAGCTTAAAATAATTACCAGACAGGGTAAAAACACTCTATTATAAGTGCATGTGTGGTGAGAGATGGAGGTCTTAATTGTACCCTGTGTATGCAAAGTGTAACCTAATCAATTCTGGGAAAGAAAGTTGAGTATGGTAGAATGCTCCATTGTAGGCTCATGTATGGTGAAAGATGGAGATCCAACCTGTTCTTATATTTGCAGAATGAAAACAAAACTATAGAATTTGTCTAGATAAAACATTAAAGCACTTAAATTGAATAATTGTTCTCGCATACTCACACAAAGATGTCAAATCATTACTCAGAGATCTCACACACACATCTCTCTCTTATTCAAAATTACCATACATCCATGGGACCCGTTGCCAAATGCATCACTGAAACATAACAGAGAAGGGATTAAATGTTGTAATCTAAACATGAAAGTACTCTTTTCACAACAACACACAGAAAATCGTAATCATATTTACAATTAATTAAAAAGAGGCTTACCTTAGTTGTGTCGGTGGGCCCTTTCTGTACTAACAAGGTATCTCTTAAGAAAACTTACAGTAGAGAAGATGTAAACACAAAAATATAATCTATAAACAAAAATTATATCATTGCTTCATAAAAATGGAGGTACAATCCATAGTTGTCAAACTTACATCATAACTGTGCTTTATTTTATTTCTTTATATCCTATCATCTACAAGGCTCTCTATTTTAAAGAGAAGCATGCATTACAATCCAAGTTTGAAGATAACATCAAATATTTGTATAATTATTACAATTGGATGATACATCGAATTTTAAGGAAACGATTTCATCCTCATGACAGGAAGTGCATGAGTGATGAAATGTATCGTGACCTCCAATGAACGGAGAATGTTTGAACCAAAAAAATTCCTTGAACTCATCGAGAACAATCTCGTTCCAACAACCAAGCCTGGGAATTTGGAACAGGTATTGGATGCACACAACTGCATAACTTGGTACCATACGCACACATTCATGCAAGTCAGTACCAGACGGGCGTAAAAATCGGTACTAGACGCACACAAGCATACAAGTCGGTATCAGATAAGCATAACAAATAGATATCAGGCGATCTTAGAAACAAGTACCAGACTGATCCAAATTTTATAAGTAGAATGAAATGACTACAGATTATTAATAGGTTCTTAACACAAAATAACAGAGATACAGTAAAAATAGTTTTCTATTCAATAAGGAAATAAGATGAAACTGTAAAATGCAGCGGAAAACAAGCTTGCTAGAATGATGGTGGCTTATCTTTGAGAAGAGATGTGACAATTGTGTTCATTCACAAGAAGATGATTATAGTGAAGCTCTGAAGTCCTTTTTACAATAAAAAGGAATGTCAAAAACCCTAGAAATCCAAAAAATTAACCCTAGGAGACGAAGCGCCAAAAGTCATGGGAGCCCCGTTTGGGTAAGTTAGTACATCAACTTCCCGGGGTCGTAATTTTGCATACGATCTTCGTTTTAGGTGCATGATATCTTGTTGGAAAAGTTTCATCAAGGAAATTCATTTAGGGGGATAAAACAGAGCCTTCAAATATCATTGACAACCTCGATCCTGAAAAACCTTCATTTAGGCCCTCAAAATGGCCCCGAAAGTTAAAAACTGTTAAAAATAGTAAATTACCAAAATTGCTAGAAAACTGTTTTGGGCCAATTGGAAAAGGTGGGTGGCAACCGATATCCACCTAGATCAATCCTCCATATGAAGTAATGAATGGTCTCCATTGCGTTGAATTCCCCCATGAGATGAGGAAATTTCTGCTGAATTTGGTCCCGAGTGAGCCATTTGCCTTGGTGCAGGAGCTGCCCTGCTTTGACGACTCGATAAAGATGGATCCTTTGCTGTCGAGTTCCCTTGATCTGTGTGTCCATAATTTTATCACTGGATGCATTTTGTATGCCATCGGGGTTGAGCTCTGTTGGTGTCAGTTGTTCTGCTATTTCGGAGGTGTCCAATAATGGTGGGAAATTAGGGCAAAGGAGATCCACGTTGAACACTAGGTGCAGGCCAAGGAAAGGAGGAATGTTGAGATCAAAATCATTATCCTCCACATCCTTGGTGATGGTGTATGACCCATAACAGAGTGGGAAAATATTCTAATGGGGTCCTGTAAGGCATTCTTTCTGCAAGTGCAACCAAACTTTGTCACCCACCTGAAACTTATGTGGCACCCGATGTTGATCATGGCATTGCTTGTACTTGTCATTGGACTTTTGTAGGATATCCTAAACCTATTGGTGGATGTGATGGATCCTCTCAATGAAACGGGTGGCTTTGTCATCTTCAATTGGAGCAGGAGATGAGTCGCTCTAGGTGACTGCAAGGGGAAGTGCAACATCTATGGTACCCAATGGTTGGAATCCCAACCCCACCTAAAAGGGGTTGTGGCTGGTTGAGCTATGCAGGGCTCGGTTGTATCTATGATGGACATAGGGAAGGATATCATACCATGTGTGAGGGTTCTTGTAATTATACATGTGAAGGATATGCACAATCATTTGATTTATGACCTTGGTTTGGCCATCTATCTGGGGGTGGAAGGCCGTGGATTTGGTGAGCTTGGTGTCCAACAATGACTAGAGGCTCGACCAAAATGTGATGAGAAATCGACTGTCTCGATCTGAGACAATGGTTTGTTGGATTCCAAAATGTACCCAAACTTGTTCAAAGAAGATCTTGGTAGTGGCCTCTGCTATGATGCTCTTCTTGTAGGAAACCAAAATCGCCATCTTAGAAAAGCGATCAACAACCACAAAAACACAGTCATTTCCCCGCTTGGTGGATGGGAGGCCCAACATGTAGTCCATTTATATGGATTCCCATGGCCTATAAGAAGTAGGTAGAGGGGTGTACAGGCCCTGTTTCTTAGTGGTTAGTTTGGAAATAACGCAGGCAGTGCAAGACCTAATATACTTGATGACGTCCTGTCAAAGTTTTGGCCAGTAGAAATGTTTTTGTAGCATCGCCCATATATTTTCGATGTTGAAGTGTCCTGCCACCCGACTATAGTGGGATTCCTAGATCATCTTCTCTCGCTCGCTTGATGGAACACAGATATGGCCCAGACGACACAAAAACCCATCCCAAAGATGAAAATTATCGACAACTGCATTTTCACCCAACATTTGGTAGGTGGTGGAGAAGTCTGAGTCTATCTCATAGATTTGGGGCCATCCAGAGGTCTCATAGCTACAAGAGTCTAGCACCATGGTGAGTTCCACGACTAGCCGTCTACTGAGGCAATCAACGACGTAGTTGGTGATTCCTATTTTATACTTGATGTTGAGGTGGAATTGTTGTAATTATGTGGACCACTTTTGATGGCGGTCATTCTACAATTTTCCTTGTGTCTACATGAACTACAGTGGCTTATGATCAATGTGGGTGACTTTCCTCTTCCCAAGAATGTAATGTCTCCACTGGCAGTAGGCTTTCACAATGGAGTACATTTCTTTGTCATAAGTAGGGTACTTATGGACAACATTTGATAGTGTCTCACTATGATAGGCCACGGGGTGGTCGTGCTGAGTGAGAACAACACCCACACCATAGTCTGAAGCATATGTCTCGACCTCAAAGGGTTGTTGTAGGTCTGGTAGTGAAAGTATTGGGCCTGAGAACAAGCGTTGCTTCAAATAATCAAACGCTTTTTGTTGGGACCGACCCCACACAAATTTCTCCTTACCACCACCCCTAATTAGTTGGCTGAGGGACCATGCAATATGGGATAATCCCAACACAAACCTGCAGTAGAAATTGGCAAGGCCCAAGAATCTTCGAAGCTCAATGAGTGTGGTTGGGGATGGCCAGTCACGGATGGCTTGGATATTGGATGGATCCACATGTATGCCATGCTGATCAATGATGTAGCCTAGGTAATGGACCTTGTCCATGCCAAAGGAGCATTTTTCCAAGTTGGCATATAGCTTGTGATGCAGCAAGGTGTGCATAACCTGCTTAATATGTTGCAAGTGTTCGACCGAAGTCTTGTTGTAAATGAGAATTTCATCCAGATACACCACTACAAAATTATTGGTGAATGGTCGCAGGATATCGTCCATCATCCTCATGAAAGTGGCTGGAGCATTTTTCAAACCAAAGGGCATGACCAACCATTCAAAAAGGCCTTCCTTTAACTTGAAGGAGGTCTTCCATACATCTGTCTGTTCTATTGGGACCTGGTGGTAGCCAGACTTTAGATCAATCTTACTGAAGTATTTGGCCCCCATGAGTTGATCAAGGAGGTTGTCGATTCAAGGAATCAGGTACCAGTTTCTGACTGTGATTTTATTCAGAGCCCAATAATCAATGCAGAGTCGTCAGGTTCCATATTTCTTCTATGCCAACACGATTGGGCTTCTGCAAGGTTATGAGTTGGGATGGATTTTCCCCTTGTGGAGAAGTTCTTGGATATGTCACTTGATCTCCTCATTCTCTAACAGAGAGAGGTGATAGACTGGCCCATTGGGCAACGGTGCATCGAGGGTCTGTTCGATGGGTTTCTTGATGTGGTAGTGTATAGGTACCCCGGTAGGTGAGGAGAACATATCTGAATATTCTTCCATGACCTTATCTACTTGCTTTTGCTGTGTGGATAGGTTGGCCACAGAGACCCTGGATGTGGCTATGATATTTCTCTCATTCTAAGAGAAAATCACGAAGAAGACAAACATCCCCGTCTGAGAGATGACCTTCCTACATTGCTTAGCAGAGATCAAGGAAATAGTACTAGGTGGGACTTCCTCAGGTATCGTGTACAATTTCCTCTTCAAAGTAATAATAACACTATGAGGCCTAGACTCATATACAACATGACGTTTCCATAAATAAGGTTGGCTCAAAATAACATCACAAAATTTGAGAGGAGAAACATCACACAATACCATGTCTTTGAAGGGATTGATGTCGTACGCCATTCAACACTGTTGGTTGACATGGAGATCACTTCCTTGGTAGATCCATCCAATGGTCTAGGGTTGTGGGTGTGGCGTTGTCAGCAGGGCCAGCTGCTTGATGACCTCTACTAAGATGAGGTTCTTCTGGCTACAACTATCAACAATGAAGTGTAGTGGGGTGACTTTTACCCACATCTGTGAATGGAAAAGGCACTCTCCTTCTTTTGGCTCGTCTGGTTCACTAGGCTGGAGCTTGGTGGTAGCAACATTGGCACTGGGTTCCATGTCAATGATCCATCTTGCCCTTTATGGTTCTAACTCAGAGTCAGAACCTGCATCTGATTCAGAGGCTTTCATTTCGGCCACCAACAATTGCTTTGAGTGGCAGTCATCAGTGTTATTTGAAGGGCTCTTATGGAAGTCACACCATTTCTGGATATCTTTCTTTGTCTTTCCGATGTAATTATTTTCTTGTGTCTTGGATTGGTTGTCCTGATACCATCCATATTTTTTCTAGCCTTTGTTCTGTGGGTTGGGGCCTCCCTTTTTTGGATTTTGTTGTGAGGGGTTCCCAGGCCCAAATTGCCACGCCTTTTGTTTGAGCTTCTGCTTAATTTTGATGACATATCGATAGGTCGCACCCAAGGATGAGACATATAGAAATGCCATTTTGGTTTGGATGTATCTATGCAAAGAACCATGATACTTGAGCACTATATGTCACTCTGAATCTTTGATACCCATCTTGGTGCGCAAGGTATGGAAGATATTTTTGAAATGTGGCACTTCTTGGTCTCTTTCTTGCTGCAGTGTGGTCCATTTGGTATACAAGTCATCATAAATTTCGACAGGGTAGTATTGTTCCTTAATAACATCCATGAAGGATTCCCAAGTGGTTGTGACTGTAAATAATGAGTGTTCCTCTGTTTCCTTTTGCTCATAAAAATTTTCCCACCAATCTTTGACACGAGGAATGACTTTGAGGAGAGCAAAAGTAATATTTTCTCTATTCAAAAAGTTATGGATAGAAAAATAACCTTCTAGTAGATTCAACCACTTGTATACAACATATGCATCTATCTAACCTTCAAATATAGGAATATCGAAGTATATTTGTACCTTGAAGGGGACGATGCCTCCGCTCAAAGAATATGCATCGCCTATTGGTAGTCGTCGAAGGATTTGCATGAAACTATCCATCATCTCGTTCCTCTGTTGCGTGAGGGCTTCCTCAAGAAAAACTTTAAAAGGATCTTTTGTCCTATCATATTTATTTTCTCCTACCATGAGAGGTCTCTTGGGCATGCAAGAGATTTTGTCCTCAAGATAAACAAGCTCGAGACCCAACTCTTTGTACTCCGACCTCGTTGGGGACATGCATTAAGATGACAAGGAGCAGACCACTCTGATACCACTGATCTGGATTTTATGAGCATAATGAAATGACTACATATTATTAACATGTGATTAACACAAAATAACAGAGATACAGTAAAAATGGTTTTGTATTCAATAAGGAAATAAGCTGAAACTATAAAATGTAGCGGAAAACAAGCTTGCTGGAATGGTGGTGTCTTATCTTTGAGAAGAGATGTGACGACTGTGCTCATTCGCAAGAAGATGATTACAATGAGGCTCTAAAGGACATTTTACAATAAATAGGAATTTCAAAAACCCTATACATCCAAAAATCTAACCCTAGGAGATGAAGTGCCAAAAGTCATGTTGGCCCCATTTGGGTAAGTTAGTACATCAACTTCCCGGGGTTGTAAATTTTGCATACGATCTCCATTTTAGGCACACTATAGCTCGTTGGAAAGGTATCATCGAGGATATTCATTTAGGGGGATAAATCAAAACCTTTGTCTATCATTGAGAACCTAGATCCTAAAAAACCTTCATTTAGGCCCTTAAAATGGCCCCATAAGTTAAAAACTGCTAAAAATAGTAAATTACCAAAATTGCCAGAAAATTGTTTTGAGCCAATTGGAAAAGGTGGGTGGACACTGATATACACATGGATCACAAATGATCTCAACAACGGGTACCAAACAATCTCAGCAATAAGAACTTTTATCATGAAGTTTGCTTGAACCATCCAAAGTAATTAGAAATTTCTTTGAACATCAAATATTCAATCCTAATAGCCCCCGAGGGGGCAGCTCAATTGGCAAGTGCCGTGAAAATGAAGTTCCATGAGGTTTTGAGTTCAAATCCCCCTAAATTAAAATGTGTGTCGTGTAAGGGGCATCGTGGGCACACCTGGAGGTTATAGTGGTAGCAGTTGGATAACACGGCCACGTGTAACGTGAGCACGTGCCCAACTAGTTGTTGATTCCGCCAGACATAAAAAAAATAAAATAAAAATAAATAAATAAATATATTCAATCCTAATTATTAATAAATCACCATAAATTATGATTAAACATAAATTACCTCATGGGTACGCAATAATTGTTTAAAGGGCATGTCTAATGAGGAAACTAGGAAGAAAGTACATCAGTATTAGGAAACAATGGTCAGGATATGGGAAAGATAAGGAAATTGGAGGTGGAAAAAAGGAGGCTCAACATATACCTACCTCTGGGTCCCTACAGGAACTCTTGCTCTGTTACGTTTTAATACTTCGCAGTATCTACTGCAAATTTTTTGATAAATCTTGTGACAATACTATCTAGCCAGAAATCCATTACGCGTGGATTTATTTTCTACTTTTTGTAAGTGCGTGATCTATACAGAGTTCCAATCGATCTTTCTGATCTGATTTGTAGGATGATTATATTTAAGACTCAACAACCACTCTTACAATACATGTGGGAAATCATAGAAAAATACCTCATGCAGGTCGCTAAACACGTACTTGTCCAGATATTTGTGCAGTGTTAACTTCGAGTTTCTGTTATCTTTCTGTGAAAATTCCAGCTCCTTTGTTTTCAACCATCTTTCAATCTTCGCCTTCATTTTGTTCCATGGTCTAAACATCCCCCTCTAGTGTGTAATTTTCTATGCGATTCTTTCATGGATCCCTCTCATTCAATCCCATGCAGTTTCAGCCGGCAACAAAAGCATTTGTTGGTTACTTCTCTCTTGCTACCATTCTTGGGTTGACCCAGGTTCAGATCTACTATGGTTTCCAACAAAACCCTCTAAAACTATCGCCCCCCCTGGAAAACCAGAAGGCATCGCAGTACACGGGATGCACTGCGCAATCTCACCTGAGATAGTTCTATGGGTGGCTGCAATGCTTAGGTTCTTGTAGCATGGGAATGAGTGGGGATCTCGGATTAAACCTTGTGATATTTATTTATTTACTATAACATCCATCTATGCTAAGTACTATGTCATTCTTTTTCATGCATGTAAACAATCAGATCTAGATATTTCATCAAACATTCATCTAAGATCTAATAATTAATAATAAAGATACAAAAATGAATCATTCACATAACACATAAGCTATCGTTGTTCACCCCCTCCTGGGTTATGTCCACAAAGATCTATCTCTTGGGCTCTTTTATTATTGTTCTATCATCTATGGTGTCACGCGCATTATAATTCTCCCTCATTTTGATCGAGATATTTAATGAGGAGGAATAGAACACACCAGTCTCCTCGGCCTGTGATCTAACCCTCAAGATCTACCTTATTTGCTTTCTTCATCTCAACAACTTATAAAACAACCTCAGATTCTACAGTCATTCTTACATTCTGGAATTACAATCACAATGAACCCTATCAAACTCTTCAAACCAACTAACAACAACAACACCAACAAAAACCTATACCTACTAGGTACCTCTTCATACTTATTTTTGGCTTATCACTCATTACATCCTCTTACCAAAACCCTAACCCTAGCATGGTTCAGTCTTCTTGCATGCACACCTCACATGCTTCCCTCCTTTGCATGTGCTTTCCTCTACACATGCTTCTTTTCCTACCAACTATATTTTCCTTATTTTCATTTTACTATCCACAATTAGCCTTTTTCCCAAAATGGGCCTATGCCCAACATAGGGTATACTCCATTTAACTGATACACAACCAGTTGAGAATATAGATAAACTCGTAGGTGAAAAATACCATGTGACAAGGAATCATGTAGTAATTCTATTACGACACTGTACTCGTCAACGTTATTGGTTTCTTCACCTAGAAAAATACCTCCATAAGACATCAACTGACCAAAGGGTGTGAAGATCACCCAATATGTGAAGGAAATCCTCTACGTGTGTCAGCTAGCACCATCCGTAAACCCAACATAGACCATATATTCACTTGACATCTGCCACAGCAAAAAGAAACACAATAAACTACATGTCCATAAAACAAAAAGACAAAAATGTATAAATAAAGATATACATTATATACAAGAAGTCATGCCCAGGTGACTTATCTAAGCGTAATACTGCTTAAGGTAGAGCCCATTTCTAGGGTTCGATAAAGCATTACCCTCGAAATTAACGAGTTGATAGGAACCCTTTTCTAAAAATTTCTTAACAATGAATGGTTTGAACCACATGGGTTTGAATTTTCCTACCCCCAAAAGATCTTTATCTTGGTCATAGACCAGGACAAGATCTCCTTAGGAGAAAACTAAAGGGTGGACGGACTGATCATACTGGCACTTGACACATTGTTTGTGAGCCTCAGTATCCAATACTACATCTCGACATTGCTCATCGATCTGCTCGAGATATAGAAGACACTCTTCAAGTGGAGTAGTGTCGGGAAGTAGTTCCACTTCCAACTTAAGAGAAGGGATTTGGAACTCTATGGGAAGGACTGCCTCCATCCCGTAAACCAATTGGAAAGGAGAAAAATTGGTAGCAGTCTTGATTGAGGTTTGATAAGCCCAAAGTGTCGAGTATAACATCAAATGCCAATTCGACTTGGCCAAATTGATCGTCCACTGAAGAATAGTCTTGAGAGACTTATTAACAACCTCTACTTGACCATTCACTTGTGGGTAGTAAGGTGATGAATTTTCTTTCTTAAACCCCAGTTTTTATGTTAAATCAGACATCATCTTGTTCTGGAAGTGACTTCCATGGTCTGTGACAATATCCTTCGTAATACTGAACCTGGCTACAATCTGGCTAAAAAAAAAAAGTGCAGTCATTTCTCCATCATTGTTGAATGTCAGCATAGCCTGTACCCATTTAGTGAAGTAGTCTACCGCCACAATGATATAGTGATGCCCCTTAGTTGAATCTAGGTGGAACTTAGTAAAATCAATCCCCCACTTGGTGAAGGGACCAACAAAAATAACTGGAAACATGGGAGCAGGGTGTGCCCTCATCTTTCTAGAGAATATCTGGCACATGTGACACATCTTGAATACCTCTACACAATCTTTGATCAATGAGGGCCAAAAGTATCTGGTGCAAAGAATTTTCTGGGTTGTTTCCAACCCAGATAGGTGATCGCCACATGCTCCAGTGTGATAGTCATTCAACACAAGTTCTTCCTCTTCATGAGTGAGACAATGACGAAGAATTCAATCCACTCCTCGACGATCTAAAGTATCATCGATGATAATATATTTCTACGCTTGATGGCATATTCGTTGACACTCATCGTGAGAAGCAAAAGATGGGCACTTCAAATTATGAATATACACAAGTATATCTCCATACCAAGGGTCCGAAGATGCAATAAGGAAAATATCCCCATTTATCAGTGACTTTTCGGGAAAATCATTACCACTCTCAACCAGAAGTTCCAAGATTAGTTCAACAAAGACCAAGGACTTTTTAGATTTTGCTGAAACAAAATCCAAGTCAAATTCTTATAGGATGAATATCCATTGACTGATTTTCTCGTCGATGAACCATTGTGTTAATACATATTGAAAATGGTTCATGACAGCTACAAGGGTAGTCTTGTGAAGTAATATGTAATGATGGAACCATAGGACAGGATGAACAACTGCCAAAGAAAGTTTCTCAACATGTGTGCAATTGAGTTCCAGTCCTACCAAGCCTCCACTAAGATAGTAGATAACATGCTCTTTGAGCATGTCATCCTATTAGACCAAGACCATGCCAATAATATAATCTATGGAAGACAAATACAATAGGAAATCCTTACCATAATCTGGAGGACTGAGGAGAGGGGTAGACATCAGAGCACATTTCAACACTTTGAAATAACATTGGTCGCTTCATCCCAATAGAATGGGACCCCTTTCTTCAAGAGACATATAAACCCTTTCGTAATATCAGCATAGTTGGAAACAAAACATTGAAGAAAGTTGGATTTCCCATGTAGACTTGAAGCTAGGGGATTATGCACGGGGGAGGCAATTGAACTATTTCCTCAACCTTCAGAGGATCAACCATGATCCCTTTAGTTGACATGATAAAACCTAACAATCGACCCGATGTCACAAAAAAACTACATGTATTCATATTAAGGAAAATCCTATAGTAGAGACACATCTCAAAGATAAGTCGTAAATGGGAAGAATGATTGGATCTCTTACAAGAGCGTGATGTCAGATCATCAAGATACACCTCGACTATGTGCTTGAGGTCATGGAAGGAAAATGACATGGCCTGTTGAAAAATGGATCCAACATTTTTAAGGCCAAATGGCATTTTGCTATATGCTAATGTACCCCAAGGACATATAAACATCATTTTATGTTGGTCCTCAGGCTTGATTTGAATCTGGTTTTACTTGGAAAAACTATCCATAAAATAAAAGACCTCAAAACCCACACATTCATCGAAAATCTGGTCAATGAATGGGGTTGAAAAATTATCTTTCAGGAAAGCTTTTCTCATATCATGAAAATCTATACACACGCATATCGTACCTTGATTTTTGTTGATAGGAACATGGTTTGACACCCATTCCGTCAATTGCACTAGATAGATGAAACCCTCCTTGATGAGTTTCTCTACCTCAACCTTGATTGTCGCTTCCTTGTGAGGATTGACTGGGTGAATCTTCTATCATTCAGGCTTAACATCGGGGTAAGTTGTGATCTCGTGTTCAACTATACGTGGGTCAATGCTTGGAATATCCTCATAAAACTCGGAAAAGATGTCACAAAACTATCTAAATAATTCAATATAGATCTAAATATATTTGGGGGAACAATTTGCTCTGACAAAGACCTTTTCCACGATGCCAGGTGTTCTAGAGACGTCGATAGGAATTGTTTTAGCTATATTTTCCATGTTTCCCTCGACACATATTTTGTGCATGGCCAGAGGGTTAACAAGACAAGGAGCATCTCCATTCATGGTCATAGTGAAATCTCCTACCTCTACTCTCCTCAAATCGGGTAAGAAATAAGATCTGTGGTGAAGATCATCCCAAGGTCTATTTAGCCCAGTCATTGCCTCCAAAATCACCTCATCATAGGGAAATACTAAGTCCAAAGGATCATGAGTGGCGAGAGATTATTGAGCCCAAATAGGAATGAGAATGATATCTAGCTCATGTGGGGGAGTCAGATCAGAGTTGGCCAAGGCTTGTTGGACAATATTGTACACAACATCAGCAGTGGATAAGGGCATAGCCATTCTAGGGTTCCCTACCCCTTCCATCGAAGCCAATGGGTAAGGTAAAATCTATGGGTCATTAAAGTAACTCATTCTAAAAGAAGTGACTTGAAATATCGCAGCCTTTGGCTGTTTGGGGACAACCGAAATAAACTTGACATCATTAGCAGGTGATGGATAATCAAAATTATCCATTAAAGATGGAAACAATATGGCACCAAAGTTGATGGTACCTAGCTACGGGTTGTCAATCATCGGGACCATGGATGCCCCTAATGAAGGGTCAGGATGGGATAAGGATAATTGATAAAAAAATTATGATATGGCCTTCGTGAGGAAAACATAAGACCCCAAAAATGGTGTATAAAACTATTGTCATAGCATAGGTCCAACTCTGCCCAAACAAGTTATTGTAGTCGAGAGGAACATTGACTACTTCTACCTTGACACACATGGTTTTCCCCCCAAACTCCATGGGGAAGGATGGAAGTATGCCATGTGGTATAAAAGATAGACAGTCAAAAGAGATTAGCAACATGGGCGATGAAGACAACTCAGGTTGGCCAATGGCCTTCCAACATGCCAACAACATCACACAAGTTGAGCAACCCTCATCAACCACCATATGGAAAAAAAATTGTGTTAATGATTTCGTGGCATACACCACTACTATCTGAAAATTGATGTGGTGAGGAAGACGCGGTTTATAATATGTAGGGAAAAAAAAAATCATTCCCAAGTTAGCAGTCTCGGCCTCTTCCAAGGCAGACAACAATTCTTTCCTCTGTGAGGGTAAACTCTAGAGGACTTCCAAAGTAGATATTGCACAAGGATTTTGTGACAGATCCTCCATGAAAAAGTAATTCTGAGCAGCCCTTGTGTTTGGGTTGTGAGAGTCATTTTTAAACGCACCCTTAGTGATGTGAGTCATAGTTTCTCCCATAATATTCTCAATTTGAAGAGGAGGCGGTGGGTTGGAGGCTTATTTTCCCTTATCAATAGATTTTGGTGTTTCGTAATTATGAGCCCTAGTCTACAGATGAGCATCGGATTTCATCATATAAAAGTTTGTGTCTCCATTATTAGCATTAGGCATGGGGGCTCCCTGATTTCCCCTAGGAACATTTGTGGATGAGAAAGCTTGAGCCATATTTTTCCCTTGTGGAAAAGAGTTGGTTAACATGACAAGTTGTTGTTTTTCCAATATCTTTTGGGCTTCCTCAAGATGAGGGAATTGGTGATTTAATTGATCGTCAGTGTAAATATTACACAAACACTTCACCTTCCTCTTTTCGTTTTTACCCTTTCCAACATTATTCACAGCCTTCATATCCCCCTTACCATTATTGGCTTTTACATTTCCTCTTTCCCTTGGATTGTTGGTTACCCTTGGGATTCATTGATTGCACACTATGTACATCCAAAATTAGGGTTAAGGGGGTAGCCGAACTAGGAGTTTGGTTAGCCACAGTCTAGTGAATTGATAACTGATGTAACTAATTAGTCAACTGATCTATGGGCTTGCTCTGTGTTGAGCCTACTATGCCATCGGTGTGAGGCCTAGACTTTTGTTTGGTCTTGTCGAAATTCAACCTCAATGCATCGGGAAAGATCTCATACAACATACCATATTCGGAGTAAATCAACTCCATTTTATGGGCTCTCATGATAGCCTCTTCTTCGAAAAAAACCATGAATGTCGCGATGGCTTTGGATACACTAGGAACCAATTACTTTAGAAACCACTCGAGAAAAAATATGGGAGGGACCTTAAATTTAATAAATATCTTTCGTCGATGCCATTCTCTAATGTGATCCGAGATATGGACAGATTTGTTTTCTCAAAGTTGGCTAGCAACTCGGTGTCGACATCGTATCTTACCGGTAACTGGAAATGGCTTAAGAAAACCATAGCCAAGTTGTTAAAGTAAGTGTACTTCGAGCTATCGATCTTAATATACAATTTCACAGGACCCCCTATAAGAGTGCGTTGAAACAAATGAAACTGAATGGAATCATCCTTTAACAAGTTGGATGAGCACCATAAATGAAATGATGTAACATGATCACATGGATATTCTCCAATATTTCCTTCAAACTTAGGGATGTTGAAGGGAAACTTAGTCGGCATGGGGGGTCAACACGGATCATGATAGATCGGGTCGTTCAATAGCATTGACAATTCTGGAAAATGCAAAGTTGCTAGGAAAGGTAGTATAGGTTGAGGTGGATTCAAAGGAAAAGAGGGGCCTAGATTTTGATTGGCACCAGGTTGCCAAAAAATGTTTTCCTATTGGCTAGGGTTTTGGTAGAAACCATGGTGGCCCTAGCCAGTAAAAGGAGTTTTCACTTGATTCTGAATTGTTGGATGATTCCCATAGTTGGATGACATTCCTTTTGTATGGATTTCTCCATGCACGGTATTCCAAGGACCTTGGTTGGGGATGCCCCTAGCTAACCCTCCCAACATAGGTACTGAAACCTACCTGGGGCTCAACTGAGTGTGGGAGGGGTTTCACTGATTGACATCCCTTGTGAAGGAAATGAGCCTTTCCAGGGATTTCCAAGACCTTGTGAGGATTAAAATCATGTCATCGCTCCCTGTGAAGGAATGAAGCCTTGCATAGGGTTTGGTTGACCAAATACGGGGTTTCTCCCTGCCGAGAAACCAGACAATAAGAAATAATTATTTCCAAATGCATCAAACAAAGAAAAAGTCATAGACCCTGTTGGATTCATGTAGGATTGAGTTCCAATACTCCCCCCATTGAAAAAACTAGAGCTAGTGTTAATCTCGATTGGCTATTGGAAAGTGCCTCTGAGAGAAGGGGATGGAGGAGGGATATGACCTCCACCATGATGGATAGTGTTAAATGGGGCAGTGGTTCTTGTGACAGATCCTTATAAGGGATCATTGGAGCTCCCTACCCCTAGACCAACAATATATAGAGTAGAGTAGGATAGGATCAAACTAGAGTCGAAACCCGACATCTCATAGGAAAAGGGAGCACCATACATGTTCTGGATAGAGGGAACAATGGTCATATTCATTGAAGGGACTCTGCCACTATCCAAAGTAGTGGGTGTTTGGATAGTCGTAGTCTTGATAGGTGGAGGTGGGGGAGGAGGCACGACACCCCCTCCTGTGACAGTCGAGATGTGAGTATGAGGACTCCCATAAGAGGTAGCACTAGTTGCTTCCATCATCACTTGTCTAAAAAAATGACGTTAAGATGAAGTCACCTCAGGAGTGACTATCTAAATAAGAAGAAGCATTGATAAGTCAATGATCAGAGGGTTTGTGGGCATGAATCCTTAAGCTTCGAGGTCAAAAAAGGTGGACTCCTCTAGTGCAGGAAATTATTCTCTAGAAGATGGCTTAGGTATAGTTTCCTGTGGCTTGGTCACTTCAAATGAACCCTCTTGATCTAGCCCGCACCTCAATAGTGGCAAAGGTGGATCCAAAGTAACCGATGATAGGCCCTGAATCCTACACGAACTATGGATTTTTTGATATTCCACCATGTGAAATGATCAACCAACACTCTAAGGTTGAGCTAGCATGAACCACAGAGCACACACTAAAAGTTACCAACAAAAAATCAAGAAAACAACTGATTGGAAGGAAGAACAGTTACGCCAATTGACACTAGAGAAACTTACCAGTGCAAGTGTAACTTGACCACAGAAATAAACTCTGGGTATACTCTACAAAGTGCGATCTGAATTCTTCCCTAGGTACTGGGGTATACCACCATAGTCACCCATGTAAGTCCCTAAAAAATATGCAACTTTGTTTCCATCACGCAGTCAGTCACCAAGCAGGTACAGTCGACAGTCAGGCTGATTTTAATGAGAAGGATAACAAAGTTAGAATCCTTTCAAGGGTACCGAAGGAAAATGGTTTGGAAGAAAATTGAGGATATCAAACGGATTCAAGGTCCACTAGGATTTGTAGTCAAATGTGATCAACGTAAATCCCAAGAATGACCCTCAAGATAGGTTCCCCACTACGCTCGATACGGATTTGGGAGGGGTTATCTCCTCAACCTTTCCTCATGCAACCTTGTGTTTAGCCCCTATGTTAGAGGGGGTCCTGACTGACTCTTATGAAACTAGACTTTGACACTCCCTATCACAATCTCTTATGTTTGTTTAAGCGGCCTTGAAGAGTTTCCTCTCCACATCTATTTCAAGGTCCTAAAGCTTAGACTACTTGGCGAACCCTACAAACAAAAGTCTGGTTGATTTTAAGTAGCTTCATTTACTCAAAATGGTATTGTTGAGCACTCAACACACCCTAAAAGTCTATGTTCATTTTTACTTTTGGGTACCACTTGATCCTTTACAATATATGTTAGGCCTTCAGTATGAAATTGATACTTGCGCTTATTTTTATGCTCATTCTAAATCTTGCCTGAACATACAACAAAGAATCATCTTAATCGTTAAAGGGTCCTTAATAAACTTCTTAGGGAATTGACACACTAAATATCTCCCCGACGCGCTTAGTATTTTGGCATCGGTAAACGTTAAAGGTGTTGAAAATCATTTGAGAAAGTTTAAAATAGCCGAACACCGATCCTCATTGGTGTTGGCAGTTGAAAGTATTCCTTTTTACGATTGAAATTTGGCAGAGGTATCACCGAAGACTGACCCATTTGGCTTTGGCAGGAAAATGAAAAGGTAAGCATCGTGCAAAGAGAAGAGAGGTATCACCGATTTCTGACACCCAACATGATTTCGACGTCGAAGAATTACAAAATACAATGCTCATCAAAATTTACATTTTAAATTTTCTGATCCCCGACGCCACTCAAGTGTAGGTAGTCACAATATCCTTTAAGTAATTTTGACGTAAATAGACCCCCTAAGTACAATCCTTACCCACCATCTGAACGCTAAATTGTATGTTCAAATAATTTAAGTAACCCCGAGTTGATAAGCCATGTCAATGTCAAGTTTTAGAGAGAACATATTAACAAACTCACATTGCAAAAATAACAGATATAAAATCATATAATTTGCACAAAAAACTCAGATAAAATAACGTAGTTAATTTACATTCAAAAGGGCATGGGATACATTCAATAAGCTTCAAGTTTTCATAAATTAATTCCCGCCAAACTTGGGCTACACACAAATAAATGTGGTCGACATATTTACTAACCAGCCCGGTCACACTGAGAGTACAAAATCCTTACTACAAAAATAAGAAATCTTAAGCGTCACTTTGGGGAACGCAAAGCAAAGGCTTTCTCGTTATGCATCTCTTGCGCACACACCTTCTCCTGGACTACTTCTTGCATCCTATAATGTTTCCTTTCCCTCTTTCATTGTCATCCTCTGCACCTCATGCAACTGCAAAATTGTGTCTTGAGCTTCTCGAAGCTGTCTTTGGAGCCAAACTGTGCTTCCTCCGTGACCCTTTATCATCGATACCTCTTGGTTCTTCACCACCAACTAGCCTCGCAACTCTCTATTTTCTTGGTAGAGTTTAGCTATAGCAGGTTGGGTCTGTTCTAACTGTTGGATGGAACTCTTGACTAGAGAACCTAGTTCTTTTTCCCTCCCCTTTCCTTCCCCATTTCCTTTACTAGAATTCCCCATGAGCCTCAACTGATAAGTAAGCATCATAGACCCCTCAGTGATGGGATGTATATTCATTTCAGCTTGAGGCTAGTTTTCCTCCCCTTTTCCCATGTCTTTCCTAGGCCTCCCTCTTCTCCATGGTGTTCTCTCTTATGGGGGTGCAGTCTCTAGCATACCTCCTTTAGGCATATGTCTCTCCCACCCAACTTCCGCTAGATGCACTGACACCTTATCTGAATGAAATCATGTTCCTACTATCAAAGCCTCGAGGACACTGGGAGCCAATAAGAATGAATCTTAGGTGCGTTGGGGCTCGGACTTGGCATTTCGGCTACCTTGCAAACCCTGTCCCTTATTAGGAGGGGATCTCATAATGCAACAATGTGGTGGCTTGGAAGCCTGTAGGTAATTAAGGACCACTACACTGATTTTCACCTGGATAAACACACAAGATTAGCGTCACATAAGCATAAAATCGACCTATGCGTGGAATTCCCCACAGAATTCCTAGAATTTATAGATAAACAGAGTAGTAAACCAGAGCGTGCCAAAATCACACTCACATTTTGTGAAAATATTCCTTGAAGACTTAATACATCACAAATTATCATCAGATGTAATCCAAAATGCTTAATGCGTCATCGATCAGAGGTGCAGAGAATGTGCAGTACGAAAATTCCAATCTCTTTAAACTCCCCAGCTTCCATTATTGACGAATGATAGTTGACACACTTGGTAATACAAATTTTGGAGTCATTTAATGACTTCCTTACTACGGTATCTGACCTTCTAAGAGCATACATGCACATGCTCAACTCTGGCGTATTTTCCCAGTCCCAAAGGTCAAGCAGCTATTATGACGGTTCCAATGCTAGTGTTTGTTGTACTCAATTTTCCATGCTTTGGCATGATGACATGACTCATTTAAACTGAAAAGGAGCAACAACGTGGATAAAAGACATCGTAGGTAGTTCAAAGGAGAAACCAGGATCACGTAAGTATTAAAACGGTCAAGAATAACGAGCTTCACAGGTACGCACTGATCAATTATGTTTGTTGGTATCTTAGGTCATATTTTCTCGATCGCTAAACTATCTCAACCCCGCTTGCAGGAAGGATTCTCCAAACACCGAACAAAGCTTGCTCGATGATCTCATCGATGAACCCTAAAGAAACTCTGAAGCAGGATCAACAGAGAGATATAGAATGCCAAGTTCCCCGAGTTCAGCACCCCCGATAATTTCATTTAAATGAGCAACGTGGTCAAGATGCATGATGAACAAGATGCACTATGGACCAAAGAGTTAGAAAAAATAGTCGATGTGAAGCCAGGGAAAGTACAAAAATTCACAGAACATCTGATCAAATCTTGAGCCATGCTACAACAACTGAACTCCATATTAGTAAAGTATCGGGTGCATGCAGCAGACATCAAGGGAATATATGTGGCCCCATTGGAACAACATAGATTTCCATGGGCCTAAACTTATGAAAAATTGTTTATCAGTTGGAATGAATACAAGAGCATTCATCCATTCCAAGAAGTATCTTGGGACGACTGTTAAAGAAGCTATTAGAATATAATGCCACATGGCAATTTTTGTTTTGTTTAAACTACAATTAGCCGTTAGTTTCAGTAAGAACTCCATATTATAAATAAAGACATCGGCCAATTAACAAGGGGTCGATGGTTGTTGTAAGAACTCTTTATTTTTGGTTGTTAAGAATTATTTTGAGACTGATGTGAATTGAGAAGTCCTTCTAGACCAAAGACAAACTATTTTCATCAGATGCATGTGATTGGACTTGGAGAAGAACTACTTCTTATCCTATTTCATGAATGATGCAGTAATGAGTAAGAGAAATTAATTATGTTGTCAAGTTATCTGGTGCAATGTTTTGATGTTCTTTTCTTTAATGATGAAG
>ML817963.1:83515-116839 GCA_009831015.1 Picea engelmannii
TGATTGAGGTTTGATAAGCCCAAAGTGTCGAGTATAACATCAAATGCCAATTCGACTTGGCCAAATTGATCGTCCACTGAAGAATAGTCTTGAGAGACTTATTAACAACCTCTACTTGACCATTCACTTGTGGGTAGTAAGGTGATGAATTTTCTTTCTTAAACCCCAGTTTTTATGTTAAATCAGACATCATCTTGTTCTGGAAGTGACTTCCATGGTCTGTGACAATATCCTTCGTAATACTGAACCTGGCTACAATCTGGCTAAAAAAAAAAAGTGCAGTCATTTCTCCATCATTGTTGAATGTCAGCATAGCCTGTACCCATTTAGTGAAGTAGTCTACCGCCACAATGATATAGTGATGCCCCTTAGTTGAATCTAGGTGGAACTTAGTAAAATCAATCCCCCACTTGGTGAAGGGACCAACAAAAATAACTGGAAACATGGGAGCAGGGTGTGCCCTCATCTTTCTAGAGAATATCTGGCACATGTGACACATCTTGAATACCTCTACACAATCTTTGATCAATGAGGGCCAAAAGTATCTGGTGCAAAGAATTTTCTGGGTTGTTTCCAACCCAGATAGGTGATCGCCACATGCTCCAGTGTGATAGTCATTCAACACAAGTTCTTCCTCTTCATGAGTGAGACAATGACGAAGAATTCAATCCACTCCTCGACGATCTAAAGTATCATCGATGATAATATATTTCTACGCTTGATGGCATATTCGTTGACACTCATCGTGAGAAGCAAAAGATGGGCACTTCAAATTATGAATATACACAAGTATATCTCCATACCAAGGGTCCGAAGATGCAATAAGGAAAATATCCCCATTTATCAGTGACTTTTCGGGAAAATCATTACCACTCTCAACCAGAAGTTCCAAGATTAGTTCAACAAAGACCAAGGACTTTTTAGATTTTGCTGAAACAAAATCCAAGTCAAATTCTTATAGGATGAATATCCATTGACTGATTTTCTCGTCGATGAACCATTGTGTTAATACATATTGAAAATGGTTCATGACAGCTACAAGGGTAGTCTTGTGAAGTAATATGTAATGATGGAACCATAGGACAGGATGAACAACTGCCAAAGAAAGTTTCTCAACATGTGTGCAATTGAGTTCCAGTCCTACCAAGCCTCCACTAAGATAGTAGATAACATGCTCTTTGAGCATGTCATCCTATTAGACCAAGACCATGCCAATAATATAATCTATGGAAGACAAATACAATAGGAAATCCTTACCATAATCTGGAGGACTGAGGAGAGGGGTAGACATCAGAGCACATTTCAACACTTTGAAATAACATTGGTCGCTTCATCCCAATAGAATGGGACCCCTTTCTTCAAGAGACATATAAACCCTTTCGTAATATCAGCATAGTTGGAAACAAAACATTGAAGAAAGTTGGATTTCCCATGTAGACTTGAAGCTAGGGGATTATGCACGGGGGAGGCAATTGAACTATTTCCTCAACCTTCAGAGGATCAACCATGATCCCTTTAGTTGACATGATAAAACCTAACAATCGACCCGATGTCACAAAAAAACTACATGTATTCATATTAAGGAAAATCCTATAGTAGAGACACATCTCAAAGATAAGTCGTAAATGGGAAGAATGATTGGATCTCTTACAAGAGCGTGATGTCAGATCATCAAGATACACCTCGACTATGTGCTTGAGGTCATGGAAGGAAAATGACATGGCCTGTTGAAAAATGGATCCAACATTTTTAAGGCCAAATGGCATTTTGCTATATGCTAATGTACCCCAAGGACATATAAACATCATTTTATGTTGGTCCTCAGGCTTGATTTGAATCTGGTTTTACTTGGAAAAACTATCCATAAAATAAAAGACCTCAAAACCCACACATTCATCGAAAATCTGGTCAATGAATGGGGTTGAAAAATTATCTTTCAGGAAAGCTTTTCTCATATCATGAAAATCTATACACACGCATATCGTACCTTGATTTTTGTTGATAGGAACATGGTTTGACACCCATTCCGTCAATTGCACTAGATAGATGAAACCCTCCTTGATGAGTTTCTCTACCTCAACCTTGATTGTCGCTTCCTTGTGAGGATTGACTGGGTGAATCTTCTATCATTCAGGCTTAACATCGGGGTAAGTTGTGATCTCGTGTTCAACTATACGTGGGTCAATGCTTGGAATATCCTCATAAAACTCGGAAAAGATGTCACAAAACTATCTAAATAATTCAATATAGATCTAAATATATTTGGGGGAACAATTTGCTCTGACAAAGACCTTTTCCACGATGCCAGGTGTTCTAGAGACGTCGATAGGAATTGTTTTAGCTATATTTTCCATGTTTCCCTCGACACATATTTTGTGCATGGCCAGAGGGTTAACAAGACAAGGAGCATCTCCATTCATGGTCATAGTGAAATCTCCTACCTCTACTCTCCTCAAATCGGGTAAGAAATAAGATCTGTGGTGAAGATCATCCCAAGGTCTATTTAGCCCAGTCATTGCCTCCAAAATCACCTCATCATAGGGAAATACTAAGTCCAAAGGATCATGAGTGGCGAGAGATTATTGAGCCCAAATAGGAATGAGAATGATATCTAGCTCATGTGGGGGAGTCAGATCAGAGTTGGCCAAGGCTTGTTGGACAATATTGTACACAACATCAGCAGTGGATAAGGGCATAGCCATTCTAGGGTTCCCTACCCCTTCCATCGAAGCCAATGGGTAAGGTAAAATCTATGGGTCATTAAAGTAACTCATTCTAAAAGAAGTGACTTGAAATATCGCAGCCTTTGGCTGTTTGGGGACAACCGAAATAAACTTGACATCATTAGCAGGTGATGGATAATCAAAATTATCCATTAAAGATGGAAACAATATGGCACCAAAGTTGATGGTACCTAGCTACGGGTTGTCAATCATCGGGACCATGGATGCCCCTAATGAAGGGTCAGGATGGGATAAGGATAATTGATAAAAAAATTATGATATGGCCTTCGTGAGGAAAACATAAGACCCCAAAAATGGTGTATAAAACTATTGTCATAGCATAGGTCCAACTCTGCCCAAACAAGTTATTGTAGTCGAGAGGAACATTGACTACTTCTACCTTGACACACATGGTTTTCCCCCCAAACTCCATGGGGAAGGATGGAAGTATGCCATGTGGTATAAAAGATAGACAGTCAAAAGAGATTAGCAACATGGGCGATGAAGACAACTCAGGTTGGCCAATGGCCTTCCAACATGCCAACAACATCACACAAGTTGAGCAACCCTCATCAACCACCATATGGAAAAAAAATTGTGTTAATGATTTCGTGGCATACACCACTACTATCTGAAAATTGATGTGGTGAGGAAGACGCGGTTTATAATATGTAGGGAAAAAAAAAATCATTCCCAAGTTAGCAGTCTCGGCCTCTTCCAAGGCAGACAACAATTCTTTCCTCTGTGAGGGTAAACTCTAGAGGACTTCCAAAGTAGATATTGCACAAGGATTTTGTGACAGATCCTCCATGAAAAAGTAATTCTGAGCAGCCCTTGTGTTTGGGTTGTGAGAGTCATTTTTAAACGCACCCTTAGTGATGTGAGTCATAGTTTCTCCCATAATATTCTCAATTTGAAGAGGAGGCGGTGGGTTGGAGGCTTATTTTCCCTTATCAATAGATTTTGGTGTTTCGTAATTATGAGCCCTAGTCTACAGATGAGCATCGGATTTCATCATATAAAAGTTTGTGTCTCCATTATTAGCATTAGGCATGGGGGCTCCCTGATTTCCCCTAGGAACATTTGTGGATGAGAAAGCTTGAGCCATATTTTTCCCTTGTGGAAAAGAGTTGGTTAACATGACAAGTTGTTGTTTTTCCAATATCTTTTGGGCTTCCTCAAGATGAGGGAATTGGTGATTTAATTGATCGTCAGTGTAAATATTACACAAACACTTCACCTTCCTCTTTTCGTTTTTACCCTTTCCAACATTATTCACAGCCTTCATATCCCCCTTACCATTATTGGCTTTTACATTTCCTCTTTCCCTTGGATTGTTGGTTACCCTTGGGATTCATTGATTGCACACTATGTACATCCAAAATTAGGGTTAAGGGGGTAGCCGAACTAGGAGTTTGGTTAGCCACAGTCTAGTGAATTGATAACTGATGTAACTAATTAGTCAACTGATCTATGGGCTTGCTCTGTGTTGAGCCTACTATGCCATCGGTGTGAGGCCTAGACTTTTGTTTGGTCTTGTCGAAATTCAACCTCAATGCATCGGGAAAGATCTCATACAACATACCATATTCGGAGTAAATCAACTCCATTTTATGGGCTCTCATGATAGCCTCTTCTTCGAAAAAAACCATGAATGTCGCGATGGCTTTGGATACACTAGGAACCAATTACTTTAGAAACCACTCGAGAAAAAATATGGGAGGGACCTTAAATTTAATAAATATCTTTCGTCGATGCCATTCTCTAATGTGATCCGAGATATGGACAGATTTGTTTTCTCAAAGTTGGCTAGCAACTCGGTGTCGACATCGTATCTTACCGGTAACTGGAAATGGCTTAAGAAAACCATAGCCAAGTTGTTAAAGTAAGTGTACTTCGAGCTATCGATCTTAATATACAATTTCACAGGACCCCCTATAAGAGTGCGTTGAAACAAATGAAACTGAATGGAATCATCCTTTAACAAGTTGGATGAGCACCATAAATGAAATGATGTAACATGATCACATGGATATTCTCCAATATTTCCTTCAAACTTAGGGATGTTGAAGGGAAACTTAGTCGGCATGGGGGGTCAACACGGATCATGATAGATCGGGTCGTTCAATAGCATTGACAATTCTGGAAAATGCAAAGTTGCTAGGAAAGGTAGTATAGGTTGAGGTGGATTCAAAGGAAAAGAGGGGCCTAGATTTTGATTGGCACCAGGTTGCCAAAAAATGTTTTCCTATTGGCTAGGGTTTTGGTAGAAACCATGGTGGCCCTAGCCAGTAAAAGGAGTTTTCACTTGATTCTGAATTGTTGGATGATTCCCATAGTTGGATGACATTCCTTTTGTATGGATTTCTCCATGCACGGTATTCCAAGGACCTTGGTTGGGGATGCCCCTAGCTAACCCTCCCAACATAGGTACTGAAACCTACCTGGGGCTCAACTGAGTGTGGGAGGGGTTTCACTGATTGACATCCCTTGTGAAGGAAATGAGCCTTTCCAGGGATTTCCAAGACCTTGTGAGGATTAAAATCATGTCATCGCTCCCTGTGAAGGAATGAAGCCTTGCATAGGGTTTGGTTGACCAAATACGGGGTTTCTCCCTGCCGAGAAACCAGACAATAAGAAATAATTATTTCCAAATGCATCAAACAAAGAAAAAGTCATAGACCCTGTTGGATTCATGTAGGATTGAGTTCCAATACTCCCCCCATTGAAAAAACTAGAGCTAGTGTTAATCTCGATTGGCTATTGGAAAGTGCCTCTGAGAGAAGGGGATGGAGGAGGGATATGACCTCCACCATGATGGATAGTGTTAAATGGGGCAGTGGTTCTTGTGACAGATCCTTATAAGGGATCATTGGAGCTCCCTACCCCTAGACCAACAATATATAGAGTAGAGTAGGATAGGATCAAACTAGAGTCGAAACCCGACATCTCATAGGAAAAGGGAGCACCATACATGTTCTGGATAGAGGGAACAATGGTCATATTCATTGAAGGGACTCTGCCACTATCCAAAGTAGTGGGTGTTTGGATAGTCGTAGTCTTGATAGGTGGAGGTGGGGGAGGAGGCACGACACCCCCTCCTGTGACAGTCGAGATGTGAGTATGAGGACTCCCATAAGAGGTAGCACTAGTTGCTTCCATCATCACTTGTCTAAAAAAATGACGTTAAGATGAAGTCACCTCAGGAGTGACTATCTAAATAAGAAGAAGCATTGATAAGTCAATGATCAGAGGGTTTGTGGGCATGAATCCTTAAGCTTCGAGGTCAAAAAAGGTGGACTCCTCTAGTGCAGGAAATTATTCTCTAGAAGATGGCTTAGGTATAGTTTCCTGTGGCTTGGTCACTTCAAATGAACCCTCTTGATCTAGCCCGCACCTCAATAGTGGCAAAGGTGGATCCAAAGTAACCGATGATAGGCCCTGAATCCTACACGAACTATGGATTTTTTGATATTCCACCATGTGAAATGATCAACCAACACTCTAAGGTTGAGCTAGCATGAACCACAGAGCACACACTAAAAGTTACCAACAAAAAATCAAGAAAACAACTGATTGGAAGGAAGAACAGTTACGCCAATTGACACTAGAGAAACTTACCAGTGCAAGTGTAACTTGACCACAGAAATAAACTCTGGGTATACTCTACAAAGTGCGATCTGAATTCTTCCCTAGGTACTGGGGTATACCACCATAGTCACCCATGTAAGTCCCTAAAAAATATGCAACTTTGTTTCCATCACGCAGTCAGTCACCAAGCAGGTACAGTCGACAGTCAGGCTGATTTTAATGAGAAGGATAACAAAGTTAGAATCCTTTCAAGGGTACCGAAGGAAAATGGTTTGGAAGAAAATTGAGGATATCAAACGGATTCAAGGTCCACTAGGATTTGTAGTCAAATGTGATCAACGTAAATCCCAAGAATGACCCTCAAGATAGGTTCCCCACTACGCTCGATACGGATTTGGGAGGGGTTATCTCCTCAACCTTTCCTCATGCAACCTTGTGTTTAGCCCCTATGTTAGAGGGGGTCCTGACTGACTCTTATGAAACTAGACTTTGACACTCCCTATCACAATCTCTTATGTTTGTTTAAGCGGCCTTGAAGAGTTTCCTCTCCACATCTATTTCAAGGTCCTAAAGCTTAGACTACTTGGCGAACCCTACAAACAAAAGTCTGGTTGATTTTAAGTAGCTTCATTTACTCAAAATGGTATTGTTGAGCACTCAACACACCCTAAAAGTCTATGTTCATTTTTACTTTTGGGTACCACTTGATCCTTTACAATATATGTTAGGCCTTCAGTATGAAATTGATACTTGCGCTTATTTTTATGCTCATTCTAAATCTTGCCTGAACATACAACAAAGAATCATCTTAATCGTTAAAGGGTCCTTAATAAACTTCTTAGGGAATTGACACACTAAATATCTCCCCGACGCGCTTAGTATTTTGGCATCGGTAAACGTTAAAGGTGTTGAAAATCATTTGAGAAAGTTTAAAATAGCCGAACACCGATCCTCATTGGTGTTGGCAGTTGAAAGTATTCCTTTTTACGATTGAAATTTGGCAGAGGTATCACCGAAGACTGACCCATTTGGCTTTGGCAGGAAAATGAAAAGGTAAGCATCGTGCAAAGAGAAGAGAGGTATCACCGATTTCTGACACCCAACATGATTTCGACGTCGAAGAATTACAAAATACAATGCTCATCAAAATTTACATTTTAAATTTTCTGATCCCCGACGCCACTCAAGTGTAGGTAGTCACAATATCCTTTAAGTAATTTTGACGTAAATAGACCCCCTAAGTACAATCCTTACCCACCATCTGAACGCTAAATTGTATGTTCAAATAATTTAAGTAACCCCGAGTTGATAAGCCATGTCAATGTCAAGTTTTAGAGAGAACATATTAACAAACTCACATTGCAAAAATAACAGATATAAAATCATATAATTTGCACAAAAAACTCAGATAAAATAACGTAGTTAATTTACATTCAAAAGGGCATGGGATACATTCAATAAGCTTCAAGTTTTCATAAATTAATTCCCGCCAAACTTGGGCTACACACAAATAAATGTGGTCGACATATTTACTAACCAGCCCGGTCACACTGAGAGTACAAAATCCTTACTACAAAAATAAGAAATCTTAAGCGTCACTTTGGGGAACGCAAAGCAAAGGCTTTCTCGTTATGCATCTCTTGCGCACACACCTTCTCCTGGACTACTTCTTGCATCCTATAATGTTTCCTTTCCCTCTTTCATTGTCATCCTCTGCACCTCATGCAACTGCAAAATTGTGTCTTGAGCTTCTCGAAGCTGTCTTTGGAGCCAAACTGTGCTTCCTCCGTGACCCTTTATCATCGATACCTCTTGGTTCTTCACCACCAACTAGCCTCGCAACTCTCTATTTTCTTGGTAGAGTTTAGCTATAGCAGGTTGGGTCTGTTCTAACTGTTGGATGGAACTCTTGACTAGAGAACCTAGTTCTTTTTCCCTCCCCTTTCCTTCCCCATTTCCTTTACTAGAATTCCCCATGAGCCTCAACTGATAAGTAAGCATCATAGACCCCTCAGTGATGGGATGTATATTCATTTCAGCTTGAGGCTAGTTTTCCTCCCCTTTTCCCATGTCTTTCCTAGGCCTCCCTCTTCTCCATGGTGTTCTCTCTTATGGGGGTGCAGTCTCTAGCATACCTCCTTTAGGCATATGTCTCTCCCACCCAACTTCCGCTAGATGCACTGACACCTTATCTGAATGAAATCATGTTCCTACTATCAAAGCCTCGAGGACACTGGGAGCCAATAAGAATGAATCTTAGGTGCGTTGGGGCTCGGACTTGGCATTTCGGCTACCTTGCAAACCCTGTCCCTTATTAGGAGGGGATCTCATAATGCAACAATGTGGTGGCTTGGAAGCCTGTAGGTAATTAAGGACCACTACACTGATTTTCACCTGGATAAACACACAAGATTAGCGTCACATAAGCATAAAATCGACCTATGCGTGGAATTCCCCACAGAATTCCT
The DNA here is from genome assembly GCA_009831015.1 of Picea engelmannii. Classification (NCBI taxonomy): domain Eukaryota; kingdom Viridiplantae; phylum Streptophyta; class Pinopsida; order Pinales; family Pinaceae; genus Picea; species Picea engelmannii. The sequence continues at coordinate 92,298 of ML817963.1, forward strand.
AGAATTTATAGATAAACAGAGTAGTAAACCAGAGCGTGCCAAAATCACACTCACATTTTGTGAAAATATTCCTTGAAGACTTAATACATCACAAATTATCATCAGATGTAATCCAAAATGCTTAATGCGTCATCGATCAGAGGTGCAGAGAATGTGCAGTACGAAAATTCCAATCTCTTTAAACTCCCCAGCTTCCATTATTGACGAATGATAGTTGACACACTTGGTAATACAAATTTTGGAGTCATTTAATGACTTCCTTACTACGGTATCTGACCTTCTAAGAGCATACATGCACATGCTCAACTCTGGCGTATTTTCCCAGTCCCAAAGGTCAAGCAGCTATTATGACGGTTCCAATGCTAGTGTTTGTTGTACTCAATTTTCCATGCTTTGGCATGATGACATGACTCATTTAAACTGAAAAGGAGCAACAACGTGGATAAAAGACATCGTAGGTAGTTCAAAGGAGAAACCAGGATCACGTAAGTATTAAAACGGTCAAGAATAACGAGCTTCACAGGTACGCACTGATCAATTATGTTTGTTGGTATCTTAGGTCATATTTTCTCGATCGCTAAACTATCTCAACCCCGCTTGCAGGAAGGATTCTCCAAACACCGAACAAAGCTTGCTCGATGATCTCATCGATGAACCCTAAAGAAACTCTGAAGCAGGATCAACAGAGAGATATAGAATGCCAAGTTCCCCGAGTTCAGCACCCCCGATAATTTCATTTAAATGAGCAACGTGGTCAAGATGCATGATGAACAAGATGCACTATGGACCAAAGAGTTAGAAAAAATAGTCGATGTGAAGCCAGGGAAAGTACAAAAATTCACAGAACATCTGATCAAATCTTGAGCCATGCTACAACAACTGAACTCCATATTAGTAAAGTATCGGGTGCATGCAGCAGACATCAAGGGAATATATGTGGCCCCATTGGAACAACATAGATTTCCATGGGCCTAAACTTATGAAAAATTGTTTATCAGTTGGAATGAATACAAGAGCATTCATCCATTCCAAGAAGTATCTTGGGACGACTGTTAAAGAAGCTATTAGAATATAATGCCACATGGCAATTTTTGTTTTGTTTAAACTACAATTAGCCGTTAGTTTCAGTAAGAACTCCATATTATAAATAAAGACATCGGCCAATTAACAAGGGGTCGATGGTTGTTGTAAGAACTCTTTATTTTTGGTTGTTAAGAATTATTTTGAGACTGATGTGAATTGAGAAGTCCTTCTAGACCAAAGACAAACTATTTTCATCAGATGCATGTGATTGGACTTGGAGAAGAACTACTTCTTATCCTATTTCATGAATGATGCAGTAATGAGTAAGAGAAATTAATTATGTTGTCAAGTTATCTGGTGCAATGTTTTGATGTTCTTTTCTTTAATGATGAAGGCAAATCATTGTGTTATGATGTGATGCATGGTTATGGTAGATGAATTATTTTTCTTTCCATTATCTTGTTACATATGTTCTTTCTTTCTAATAGTTAGTTTCTCAAACAGTAAATGGATGCTCACATGGTTGATGTATTAGTACTAGGCCTGTGGAATAGAGTAATTGTATGCATGTTGAGCAGCGGGTTATCCCAAACTTAACCTCTTCCTGGTAGTTAAAACTTAATCATGTTGGTTTTCAAGTTGGTTTATGTTATCTTGCATCTTTCATATCAGCCCCACCCAAGAGAAAATAAAGAATAAAATAGTCCTAACTGAAGGAAGATCCTTCACAAAGAAACACAAATCCCATCGATAAATTGGCTGGATCACAATATATGGAGAACCATTCCATTTTAAACGCTGCAGAGTCTAATTATGCCTCGATGGTGGGTTTGGTTCCTACTGTTGATTCAAGGGATTTCGGTCCCATCAACAGAATTGGCGCTAGAAGGAGTGCTTGAGAATGAATGGCTGAGTATATATTTTATCTATCATTTCAAATAACCTATAGATTCGTAACAACCCACATGCATGGCTAGTTTGTCACAAGACATCCCACACATGTTGAGTATTCTTGAAACGAATGACTCACCCCAACCTGAGGAAGAACATTTTCACCCTGAAATGCCTTACGCTCTTCCTCATGAGGAAGTGAATCAATTCAGGAGAATCACAAGAGCCTACACTCGACAGATCGATGCGTGGTCCTTATCTCCCATCCTCCCTTGAAGAAAAAAACAAAGCAGAACAGTGTTTATCACTCCCGATGAAGTTTTCATACACTCTGTAGAAGACTTAATAGATTTCTCAATTACCGAAATCCAAGAACCTCTCCATGTGATACTCGAAACGCCAGCTGCCAACGCCTCCGAGCCAAATGACTTTTAGAAAGAAGAAGAGTTCAACTTGGATTCTGAAGATATGGAGGGTGATAATAATCATGAGGAATAAATAGAAATCTCGCTTCAAAACAATCAACCCTGGTTGGTCGGAGACGTCATGGTTGTCCCAGGGTGAGTACATAATCTTCCCCGACATTCGGAGAAACTGCTTCCTAAGTACGATCCTGAAACTTCAGGATTACCTGAAGATCATATCGAGAAGTTCATACTCACGATCAAACTTATGAATTATCAACAAGAAGACGTAGTCTGTAGACTCTTCCCCTACACGTTCAAAAATTCATCTTCCACGTGGTATTTCAGTTTGCCAGTAGAATCAATAACCAGCTAGACTAAGTTCCAGAAAGACTTTCTAGATAAATTTGCAGATGAAACCACTACGAGAGCCTTGATGGATGAATTATTCGCAGCCACCATGAGTCTGTAAGAGAGGGTCAAAGATTTCAACCAGAGGTTCACAACCATTCTAAACAAATTCCAGCCTGCGGAAAAACCAACTCAAGAGGTGAAAATCGAGGTTTATGCCAATGCCCTCCCAACTTCTATTTCTATGTTTGTAAAAAGAGTCGCTAAGCAGACCCTGGCAGAGAATTTTGAAGAGGACAAAATGATAGAATTCTAGATGAAAGGATGTAAAGAAGGGCAGGCCTCTCTGGTAAAGAAAGAAACCTAGCCCCCTCCCAGGAGGGGACTCCTTTTGACTAGACTGTCGGGAAAACCGGTCGAACAAACTCCTGACAAGGGTAATGGAGATATAGAAGATTTACAACGCATGGGTAAAAAATTATCAAATGAAATCATAGACATGAATATAAGTGCAGGGGAGGGAAACCAAGACCAAAGTCCCTATAAGCCTTTCTTTAAAATAAATCTGCCTTTCAAAGTAATTGAACCCCCCCTACTAACCTAAATATCGATCTAGGAAATGTCGCGTATGATTCTTTCTATACTTATCATCAGGAGAACCACTCTAAAAGAGACTGCCCTCAATGGGTCCACACCATGAACTTGATGGCCAATCAGTTTCTAGATGAAGGCTCCTTGGCCGAACAACCAAGTAGTTCAGCTATGAATATGGCAGACCAGGAAGAAGTTGACCCACCACGAGACATGACCATGTTGATATGGGATCTCGACCTGATAATTCCTTCCAACGATTGTTTTGAGCCTCAGGAACAACCCGCGGAAGTTTCGATGATACAGACGTGCAGTAAGGGTCTGCCCGAATCAAAATATACTGACACCACCCAAGCCTCAGAGAGCAAGGCAACTCTCGATCACCTGAAGACATATTTCTCTCTCGGTAAGAAACCTATAAACACTCATAGCCGAGAATCGCTCAAATTAGATTACAATGTGGTCGAAGATTTGAAGAAGTTAAGGGCTAATATATCTGTCATGGACATATGTAGGATTCCTCAGCAGAAAGACTTTCTACTACATGCTCTGAGCTCAAAACAAAAAAGGGCAATAACGAGCGGCTCGGAAATAAATCTTCCTTCCACCGATCCAATGAGAAAACCAACCGTGAACACCTGTGTAGGAGATAGGAAGGAAAAACCTTTTGTCCCACTGTTCCTCCTAACGTTTGAAATATTCAATAGAAACATACACAACTATTTAGTAGATTCTGGAGCATCCTCCAACGTCATGCCCTTGTCTGTTTTCAAGAAATTGAATGTTGTTCCTCTCAAGACTGATAAACATGTCATACAACTGGATAGGACCTAGGTTAAATTCATAGGAGAACTCAAATATGTGATGATCAGAATATCGACACACCCCAAATTTGTGTAAGTGATCAACATTATTGTAGTAGATATCCCAGAGGAATATGGGCTCTTACTAAGTCGAGATTGGTCTAAAAAGATAAATGGATACTTCAGCACGGACTGGGCACACATTTGGCTACCTTGAAGGGATACACGAACATGATTAGAATCGATAGGGAGAGATATCTAAAATATACGGTCACTAATTTAGAAACCCCTAACGAGCCATCACCCACGGATTTTCCCATACTGGGCAATTATTCCTGCGACTCCTACTTTGGAAACTTCGCTCCCCTCTTATCCAATGTTCCTCTTACCCAAAATTCCGAATTGAGTTTCCAAGAGAAATCATTGATACCGATGGGAGAAACCCTTTTCTACCAAAACTCGGTGCTGGAACTTGCGAACAAGAGGTCGATGAGAAAGAAGCTAATAAGGGAAACAAAAATAGCGAATCCCATTCACAAATTTGGACCCTCTATTTTGACAGATCTAAATCTCAGGGAGGGTCTAGAGTGGGGTGTATCCTCATCAATCCTATTGGTAAACATCATTTTTTGTCCTGTAGGCTAGAATGTACCAACAACACTACCAAATATGAAGCTCTAGTACAAGGATTAAGGAAAGCCATAGATTTGGATATCAAAGGATTGAAAGTTTTTGGGGACTCCTAAATTATTGTTAGACAAGTAATAAATACTATACATTGCAATTCTCCTCATCTAAATAAATATCAATAGGAGGTGCATATGTTAATATAACACTTTGAGGATTTTAACATCACTCTGATCCCCAGAACAAAGAATATTCTTCCTGACTCCTTCGCCACCTCCGCTTCCAGGCTGTCACCTTTAGAAGATTATGAAGCCTCCCGATTCACTGTGGATCTTCTCTACAAACCGTCGGTACCTAATAACATTTCCAATTGGAAAGTCTTCGAAGGAGATGAAAAAATCATAAACTTCTTGACTAAGCAAGACAATTTCAAAGACCTCGCTATTGAGGATGAAGAATAACAAGAGTTGTCCATAGAAACTGATCCTTGGACGATATGACCTATGGATAAATCAAAGGGTCACACGATCCCAAAAGGGATAGCTAATCTAGAAAATAATTTTTATCTCAAGGATGGATTTAAGGGACCCAAAAATGCAAAAGTTGGTAGCTCTTCCCCCCTGCATGAAACTATAAATATTGGGACCCCAGAGAGCATAAAGAATGTGAATCTAGGAAAGACTATGTCTAAAGAAGAGAGGAAGGCTTACCTCAAATTATTCAAGCAATACCAGGATGTCTTCACGTGGTCCTATAGGGATTTGAAAATGTATGATACCTGCATCATTCAACACACCATCCCCTTAAAACCGAAATTAAAACCTTTCCAACAGAAGCTTCGAAAGTATCACCCATCCCTGGAGCCTCTTGTGTATCAGGAACTAAAGAAACTTTTAGATGCCAAGATCATTTTTCAGGTTAGGCATTCCACTTGGGAAGCAAACCTTGTTCCGGTGAAGAAAACATCAAGAGAGATCCGCCTATGCATATAGTTTAGGAACATAAACAAGGCCTCAAAAAAATACAATTATCCAGTCCCACCGATGGAACAACTCCTGTAGACTATTTCGGGCTCAAATATTTTCTCTCTACTAGACGGTTTCGCAGGATACAACCAAGTCCTTGTTTCGGAGGAAGATCATTTAAAAACCACTTTTCGAACCAAATGGGGAACCTTCGCTTATAAGTGCATGCCTTTTGGGTTAATTAACGCAGGAGAAACCTTCTAAAGAGCCATGGACATAGGTTTTCAGGGACTAATTAATAGATGCGTGGTAGTGTATCTATATGATGTAATAGTGTATTCAAATAAAAGAGAAGAGCACATCCAACACTTAACTCGGATTTTCAAGAGGTGTAGGAAATACGGTATATCATTAAACCCTAAGAAAACTATCTTCGGTGTCAAGGAAGGTAAGATGTTAGGTCACATTATATTTCAGGTAGGGATTCACATAGACCCCAAAAGGATTAAAGCCATAACTTCCCTTACCCCATAATAAGAAAGCTATGCAATCCTTTTTCAGGAAAATCAATTTTGTGAGGAAGTTCACTCCTGACTTCGCAGAAATCATCAAACCCTTACAAAATATGATTCACAAAGATGCCAAATTTAAGTGGGATGATGAGCAAAAAGACGCCTTAAACAATATGAAAGATGTCATTTCTCGGGCCTCGGTGTTGTGAAGTCCCGATTTCAATAGGGATTTTTTCCTTTGTACTTTTGCCTCTGATCAATCGCTAGATGCAATTTTTACTCAGAAGGATGATGGCAACAAATAATCCCCTGTGTCATTTATGAGTACTAATCTCCAAGGAGCTGAGCTCAATTATCCTACTATAGACAAAGAGGCCTACACGATCTATAAGGAAGTAAAACATTCCAGGTCTTACATCCTCAATAATCACACTAAAGTAATTGTTTCACACCCTGCAGCTTGATCCTTGTTCACCCAATAGGAAATGGGGGAAATAAGGGGAAACTAGATGGCGGTAGTCGAGGAATTTGATCTAGATATAAAACCTGCAAAACTAGTAAAAGGGGAAGGTTTGTGCAAGCTTGCAGCTGAAGCCCAAGATCAAGTAAATGAAGATCTCGGATGGGAGAATGAAATGACACTATGGTGTGGGGAAGTAGCACACATCTCCCCAAGACAAGACTCCTGGCACAAAGATTTAACTTATCTCCTACATCACAGGACTTGTCCCTAAAACCTCAACCCTAGAGAAAGGAGAGCCCTGAGATTAAAATCTGCACAATATCGTCTTATAAATTCAGTGCTCTTCCAGATCAATTAAGACGGGGTACTATTAATATGTATCGAACAAGAAGACACAGACAAGGTACTGAAAGAACTCCATGATGGCCCTGTCGGGGAACATTTTGCAGGAAACACTACCGCTCATAAGATTCTGAGAGCTGGCTGTTATTGGCCCACCTTGTTCAAAGACGCTCATACTTACGCTAGAAACTATAAGACTTGTCAAATAAGTGTTGGAAAGGAGAAAAGAGTAGCAGTCCCACTCCAACCTATTACTTCCTCTCAACCTTTCAAGCAATGGGGGTTGGATATCATAGGAAAAATCACACCTATCTCCTCGAAGATACACAAGTACACTCTTATCACCACCGACTATTTCATGAGATGGATAGAGGCCATTCCTATGACTCGTGTGAATGAGAAGGTGGTTATCCAATTCATAGAACAATAGTTGATCACGAGGTTTGGTGTCCCTTCTGTTCTGGTCTTCGATAACACAACTTACTTTTCTTCAGCCCTATTGACAGAGTTTTCTCTGGACAAAGGAATCATAATCAAGTTCTCTGCAAATTACTACCCCTAGGGAAATGACTTGGCTGAATTGACTAATAAAAAAATGGTAAGGATATTAAAGAAGACGGTAATAGATAACCAAATAAATTGGCATAATCTACTCTATAATTCTCTATGGGCCGACAGGGTCACACCTAAGGAAGCCATAGGAAATTCCCCATACTTTCTGGTCTATGAGCAGGAATCCATCCTCCCAAACGGACTCTACCTCCCGTCTCTTCAACTGGCCCAAGATTCCAACGAAGAACCCTCATCAACCATGCAACAAAGGATTAACACTTTGCTCATGCTGGAAGAAGAGAGAGAAAAAGCTAAGTCAAAATTCCTAGCTCACCAACAAATAGTGAAAATATAGTTCGATAAGCATAAGGCTAAAGAAAAGAATTTTGAAGTAGGAGACTTAGTCCTGAAGTGGGAAAGAGAAAATGAACCTAAGGGGAAACATTTTAAGTTTCAGATTCTATGGCTTGGACCTTTCCAGGTATCTGAGAAGATTGGGGAAGGAACTTATCGATTACATAGACTTAGAGGAGAACCTGATACCCTCCCAGTAAATGGCCAAGCCCTAAAACAATACTTCCAGTAAAAAATAAAATAAAATAAATAAATAAATAAATAAAAATATAATAGTAGTAATATAAATTGAGTCATGAGTCAGGGTCATAGGAAACAAAGAAGGACTAGAGATTCTAATATCGCCCAGTGAATCACCATTTGTTGAGCACTCAACACACCCTAAAAGTCTATGTTCATTTTTAATTTTGGGTACCACTTGATCCTTTACACTGTATGTTATGCCTTCAGTATGAAACTGATACTTGCACTTATTTTTATGTTCATTCTAAAGCATGCCTGAACATACAACAAAGAATCATATTAATCTTTAAAGGGTCCTTGTTATTGGATAAATCCATAAGTGCAGACACAAACCAATCTCCCTAGATCCACCTGGATCTAGAACAAAGCAAGACAGAACATGACTCTTTCCTTATATTTTAACTATTGAATTAAATAGGAGGCAAGGACAAAGGACATACCTTATTATCTCTTCCTTTGGTCTTTTTTGCTCCCGCTTCACTCCAGTTCTCTCGTACAGTCAAGACCAAAACAATACAAACCAACCGAAGTGAAGAAAGCGCAATCTATTCAATAGATAATCTATGTATATGATCAAGGAGTTATACAATAAAACACAACAAGCTTTATAGGAAAGAATCATATTACTGTATCATATTAAATGTGAAAGAGAGATTACAACCATGGCCTTGATGTCGTAAGGTCCCTTCCAACTGTCCTTCGTTCCCCACACACTTTCACTCCAAGAATTCTGAGAGCATAGATCTGATGATATTCACAATCTATCTTGACAAAGCAAATCTCAAAGCCACTCCAACCAAGCTAATAATTCCAAGCCAACCAAAGCTAACAAGCTCAAGAACCAACAAAGCTCACCCAAGCTAACTTTCTCCATGAGAACTCCTCTCCTTTTATAAGTTGAAGATGATAAGGTGAGGAGGTTAAGATGATCCCACTAAATCATGAAAGCAAGTAAGATCCAAATCATTCAGATGCCACCTCACCATAGAAGTTTCTCCTTCTAGAAGATTCGAGAAAACACTCATTTTTCCCACATGCAGGAATTCTCGCACCCTAGCTATAGAGAAACCTGCAAACACCTCGCACCCTAGCTATAGTGCAACCTGCGAGAATGGTCATTCTCGTATCCTGCCTATATAGAAACCTACAAACTTCCATTTTTATAAGGTTTTTACATAGGAAAAAGCAACTTCTTTTCTCAGGAGAAGTTCTTCTCCCTTCTCTCTTTAGGAACTCAGGCCACTGACCCCTCTGAAGGCAACATATAGGTTTACATCATTAACGATCATAGGGATGACAAAAATAATGTGTAACAGTCCTTAATAAACTTCTTAGGGAATCGACACACTAAATCTCTCCCTGACGTGCTTAGGAGTTCGACATCGTTAAATGTTAAAGGTGTTGAAAATCGTTTGAGAAAGTTTAAAATAGTCGAACACCGATCCTCATTGGCATCGACAGTTGAAGGTCTTCCTTTTTACGATTGAAATTTGGCAGAGGTATCGCCGAAGACTGACCCGTTCGACTTCAACAGAAAAAGGAAAAGTTAAGTGTCACGCAAAGAGAAGAGAGGTATCGTTGATTGTCGACACCCAACACAATTTCGGCGTCAAAGAATTACAAAACAAAATGCTCATTAAAATTTACATTTTTAATTTGCCGATCCCCAACGCCACTCAAGTGTAGGTAGTCGCAATATACTTTAAGTACTTTTGATGTAAATAGACCCCCTAAGTACAATCCTTACCCACCATCCAAATGCTAAATTGTATGTTCAAATAATTTAAGTAAACCTGAGTTGATAAGCCACGTCAACGTCAGGTTTTAGAGGGAACATATGAAAAAACTCACATTGCAACAATAACAGTTATAAAATCATATAATTTTCACAAAAAACTCAGATAAAAGAACGTAGTTAATTTACATTCAAAAGGGAATGGGATACATTCAAGAAGCGTCAAGTTTTCATATAATTAATTCCTGCCAAACTTAGGCTACATACAAATAGATGTCGTTGACATCTTTACTAACTAGTGCGGTCACAGTGAGAGTACAAAATACTTACTACAAAAAAGAATAAATATTAAGCATCACTTCAGAGAGCGCAAATCAAAGGCTTGCCCATTATGAATCTCCTATGCGCACACCTTCTCTCGGACTACTTCTCGCATCCTGTAATGTTTCCTTTCCTTCTTTCGCTGCCTTCCTCTGCGCCTCACGTAACTGCACAATTGTGTCTTGAGCTTCTCGAAGCTGTCTTTGGAGCCAAACTGTGCTTCCTCCACAACCCTTTATCGCCGATACCTCCTGGTTCTTCACCGTCAATTGACCCCGCAACTCTCTATTTTCTTGGTAGAGTTCAGTTATAGCAAGTTTGGCCTGCTCTAACTACTAGATGGAACTCTTAATGAGAGAACCAGTTCTTTTTCCCTCCCCTTTCGTTCCCTGTTTCCTTTAATATAAGTCCCCATGAGCCTCGATCGATAAGTAAGCATCGTAGACCCCTCAATGGTGGGATGTATATTCAACTCAGCTTAAGGGCAGTTTTCCTCCCATTTTCCCATGTCTTTCCTAGGCCTCCCTCTTCTCCGCAGTGTTCTCTCCTATGGGGGCACGGTCTCCAACATACCTCCTTCAGGCGTAATTCTCTCCACCCCAAATTTTTCTAGAGGCGTTGAAAACCTATCTGAATGAAATCCTGTACCTCCTGTCGAAGCTTCGAGGACGCTGGGAGCCAATAAGAATGAATCCCAGGCGCGTTGGGGCTCTGACATGGAATTTCGGCTACCTCGCAAACCCCATCCCTTGTTAGGAGGGGATCCCATAATGAAACAACGTGGTGGCTTGGAATCCTATAGGTAATTAAGGACCACTACACTGAGTTTCACCTGGATAAATGCACAAGATTAGCATCACAGAAGCATAAACTCGACTTATGCGTGGAATTCCCCACAAAATTCCCAGAATTTATAGCCAAACATAGCAGTAAACCAGAGTGTTCCAAAAGAACACTCACATTTCGTGACAATATTCCTTGAAGACTTAACGTGTCACATATTCTCTTTGGATGTAATCCAGAACTCTTAAAGCGTCGTTGATCGGAGTTGCAAAGAATGTGTAGTACGAAAATTCCAATCTCTTTAAATCTCCAGCTTCCATTATTGACGAATGATAGTTGACACACTTGGTAATATGGATTCTGGAGGCATTTAATGACTTCCTTACTATGGTATCTAACCTTTTGGGAGCATACACACGCATTCTCAACTCTGGCATCTTTTCCTAGTCCCAAAGGTCGAGCAACTACTATGATGGTTCCAACGCTCGTGTTCTTCGTACTCTATTTGCCACACCTTGGCGTGATGACATGACTCGTTTAAACTGAAGAGGAGTGGTGGCGTGGATAAAATACACTGTAGGTAATTCAAAGGAGAAATTGGGATCACGTAAGTATTAAAATGATTGAGAATAACAAGCTTCACAGGTACACACCGATCGATTATGTTTGTTGGTATCTTAGGTCATATTTGCTCGATCGATAAAATATCTCAACCCCGCTTGCAAGAAGGATTCTCCAAACACCGAACAAAGCTTGCTCGATGATCTCACCGATGAACTCAAAAGAAACTCGGAAGCAGGATCGACAGAGTGATATAGAATGTCAAGTTCCCCGAGTTTGACACCCCTGATAATTTCATTGAACTGAGCGACATGGTCAAGCAGCATGTTGAATAAGATGTGCTATGGACCGAAGAGTTAGCAAAAAATAGTCGATGCAAAGCCTGGGAAAGTACAACAATTCACAGAACATCAGATCAAAGCCCGAGCCATGCTACAACAACTAAAATCTAGCTTAGTAAAGTACCGGTCATGTGCAACAGACATCAGGGGAATATATGTGGCCCTGATGGAACAACATAGATTTCCATGGGCCCAAACTTGTGAAAACCTGTTTGTTAGTTGCACTGAATACGAGAGCACTCATCCTTTCCAAGAAGTATCTCGGGACGACTATTAAAGAAGATATTAGAAGATAACGCCATGTGGTGATTTTTGTTTTGTTTAAACTACAATTAACCATTATTTTCAGTTAGAACTCCATATTATAAATAAATACATTGGCCAATTAGCAAGGGGTCAATGGTTGTTGTAAGAACTCTTTGTTTTTGGTTGTTAAGAATTATTTTGAGACTGTTGTGGATTGAGAAGTCCTTCTGGACCAAAGACAAACTATTTTCATCAGATGCATGTGATTGGACTTGGAGAAGAACTACTTCCTATCATGTTTTATGAATGATGAAGTAATGAGTAAGAGCAATTAATTATGTTGTCAAGTTATCTGGTGCAATGTTTTGATGTTCTTTGATTTAATGATGAAGATAAATCATTGTGTTATTATGTGATGCATGGTTATGGTAGATGAATTATTTTGCTTGCCATTATCTTATTACATATGTGCTTTCTTTCTAATAGTTAGTTTCTCATACAATAAGTGGATGCTCAAATGGTTAATGTATTAGTACTAGGCCTGTGGTGTAGAGTAATTGTCTGCATGTTGAGCAGCGGGTTATCCCAAGCTTAACCTCTTACCGGTAGTTAAAAATTAATCCTATTGATTGTCAAGTTGGTTTATGTTGGCTTGCATCTCTCATATCAGCCCCACCCAAGAGAAAATATAGAAGAAAATAGTCCTAACTAAAGGAAGAGCCTTCACAAAGAAACACAAAGCCCATCAATAAATTGGCAGGATCGCAAGATCTGGAGAACCATTCCATTTTAAACGTTGCAGAGTCTAATTGGGCCTCGGTGGCAGGTTTGGTTCCTACTGTTGAGTCAAGGGATTTAGGTCCCATCAATAGGTACAAACATGCAACTTATGGTGTTTTCAAGAGACGAAAGAGAATAAATAAAATCTTTAGAACATTTGTGCAAAAGCAAACTAGGTTCTACAACTGAAAAATTGCTTTTAATGTTTGTAAATGCAAACTTTTCGAAGTATAGTCCAAGATCCTAAAATGCAAAAAGCTTCCTAGAATGTGCTTTTCATTTTACAATGTAAATTCAAAGTACTTAAATTTCAAGGAAATAGCAAAGAAGGAACTTTGGAAATGGAACTCTTTTCTTTTGTAATAAACAACCTATTCTACAACTACCAAACAAAAATGCATAACTAAATGCAACTATAATTTTTTTATTTTATTTTTTGAATTCTTAGAAAATAAAATCACAAGTAAATGATATTTTTTCATTTTTCAAAGCACAAACAAGGTAAAGAGAAAATAAACCCAAGACTAACAAAAATCCTAAGCCATTGCTTCAACGCAGGGATTCAATGGAATCCATAGGAGGATCTAACGCTTACAAGTTTACCCTAAACCTTCAAAACAAACAAAAGAAAATAAAGAAACAACAAGGGTTCTTTACAAACTGCAAGATAAACTAAATATTTAACCCAACCAAACATAATAAACAGAGACCCTGAAGTGTTTAGGAAGGCTTGAGAATAAAAGAGATTCTTGCCAGTAAAAAAAATGTATTTTTTTTTAAACCATTCCAAAACACAGAGACATGTGATGTGCATGAGAATATTGTGTATGTATGTGGGTTGTATACTATGCAGAACGCATATGTATGTGTTCTATATAGAGGACAGAGCATGTACACCTCTGCAAATTTTCAAAAAAGAAAAAGGTTTGGATAGAAAATTGGGCAAGGAAGGCTAGTAGGCACCTAGAAGGTGACCAGAGACCCTAATTGACTCAGTAACCTTAGAAAACTAAAAAATAAACTGAAAAAAACAAATCAAACCAAAATCTCTCACTAATACCCTAAAGAGACTCCCCAGTGGAGTCTCCAATTTTACTATGGGAAAAATCCCCTAAACTGGGTCTAAGGAATAAGAAGAGCGGTAACTCCCTTAAAAGACTGATCTACCTTTAATCTACCCCAAAACCATATAAACTAAGTGATAAGAGAAAGAGGAAAGAGAGGGTTAATGAGTGCACATTCAATCCTTATGGTTGGTGTAGGCCTCTTTCGCTTGTTGCTCCCTCCTAGATCACAAATCGCATCCCAAAGATGACCTGCAAGGGGTTAGGAATACAATGCAAAAACATATACAATCTCTAATAATCACTTTAAAAGTATAAACATAGATATAAATGCTCAAATTAACAAGAACATGTAAACATAGGGTTTTGGGACAAAGATAATGTCTTTTATTCAAAGTCAAGATAAAAAAGGTTACAACCTTTGTTGGTAACCTCTCTATGAACCAAGTTTGAGCTCCTCTATCGTGGCTCCAAGTGCATCAATCCCACATTAACTTCTCACAACCAACATACCGTCAAGGGAAGAGGAAGGGTTTCATAGGGAGAATGGTTGGAGGGTAAAACTAAGGATAAAACTCAGAATGAGATGCAAATCTTAGGCAAAGAAAGGGAAGGTATTTTGGAAGAGTTTTCTTATTCTCTTGTTCATGTCTCTAAATGACTCCCTAAGACCTATTTTTATATGAGAAAAATATGGTTAATCAGTTTGGGGACATTCTACAAAAGGTAAAATAGTTATGAAACCCTCCATATCTCATAAAATCCACCGAATTCCGTACAATTTTATATTTTTTTCAACTTTTAGAGGTAAACATGGGCTAACTAGCATGCAACATGCATGTGTACATGGGCTAAATAGCATGCAACACGCATGTGTACGTAGGCTATTAGTGCAGTCGAGTGCTTACACTATCCAAAAAAACGTTTTTCAGAAGGAATCATCAATAGTATTTTGGCAAAGTACACAAATGGATGGGACAATGTCTTGGATGCACATATATGGAATTTTTGGACTACAATAGGGTTCCACACAAGTTTCAGGTGGGAGATAAAGTTTTGTTGCACTTATAGAAAGAATGACTTACAAGACCCCATCAGAAGTTTCATCCACTCCACTATGGACCTTACACCATCACCAAGGTTGTGGGTGAAAATTCTTTTGAGCTCAACACTCCCCCATTCCTTAGTTTTCACCCAGTGTTTAATGTGGACCTCCTTCGGCCATACTTTCCACCCTTATTGGGCACCTTCTATATAGATGAACAGTTGACACTGACAGAGCTCAACCCAAACTGCATGGAACAAGAATCCACTTATCATATCATGGACACTCAGGTCAAGGGAAATATCCAACAGAAGATTCAAATTTATAACATTGTCAAAGCAGGGCAGCTCTTGCACCAAGGCAAGTGGCTCACCCAGGGCCAAATTCTACAAAAATTTCCTCATCTGATGGGGGAACTCAATGAAATGGAGACCATTTCTTCCTAAGGAGGGAGGATTGATCTAGGTGGATATTGGTGGCCACCCACATCTTCTAGTTGGCTCACATACAACTTTCATTTTGGTAGTTGCATTTTTCATCTTGGTAGTTGTTTTCTATCTTTTCAGGTCCTAAACTTCTGGGGCCATTTTGAGGCCCTAAATAACGTTTTTTGGGTCCTCCATAGTCACACTTTAGTCTAAGTTAGAGTGTGATATCATAATGTTTAGTCCTCGGATAGAACTTTCCAACGGGCTATCGTGCGCCTAAAACATATATTGTATGCAAACGTTATGACCCTGAGAAGTTGATGTACCAACTTACCCCATCGGGGCCCACGTGACTTTTGGCACTTCATCTCCTAAGGTTAGGGTTTTGGATTTCTAGGGGTTTTTGTTTACTTCTTGATGCTAAAAATGTCTCGAGGCCTCAATGTAATGTTCTCATATGAATGTGCATAGATGCCACATCTCTTCTAAGAGATTAGCTACCATCATCTGAACAAGATTGTTTCATTCTTCATTTTACAGTTTCAACGGATTTCTTTTTTGAATAGAAGTTAAGTTCCATTTATCTCTATTATTTTTCTTTGTATATCTATGTTAATGTTATAGATATATGTTTCATTTTATTCCATTTATAAATCCGGATTAACTTTCCTTCTTCTTATGGTTTCTACTCTGACACTTTTATCTCTAATGATTTGTCCTAGTGGATGATTCTTCTGAACTCAGTGGTTAGGTTTCCTATAAGGTGTCTAAAAACATTTTTGGTTGTTTTGTTCTTGTTATGCTTCTGGTTTCTTCTCTTCTTTTTCTTCTTCTTCTTCTTCTTCTTCTTCTTACTTTAGTTCTTAATTTTCATGTTCTTGAAATATGTTTAAATTTCTACTTTCCTTCTTGGTCTTTAGCAAGTCCGTTTCATCAACTTTTACATTGATGTTTTCCACTATCTTCTTGAGCGTTATATTGTATCACTTATATGCTTTTATTTTTCATGAGTACCCAACAAATATACCTCCATCCACCCGGGAGTCAAATTTTTCAATCTTCTTGTCTTCCCTTTTTATGTAACACTTGCTTCCAAACACTTTAAAGAGTTTGACATTGATCGGTCTTCATTTCCATAACTCATATGGAGTCTTATCACTATTACTTCTGATCAATCCTTTGTTCAATATATGAATGGTTGTATGCACTACTTGTCCCCAAAATATATCACTTTTCTTGGATTCATTCAACATGGTTTTGGCCATTTCTTGTACAGTTATGTTTTTCCTTTCAACGACTCCATTTTGTTGAGTTGTTCTAGTTGTTGAGACTTTTTTTTTATTCTCGGTTCTTCACATAAATCCTTGAATTAATTTTAAGTAAAATCACCTCCATTATATCATCTTAAGCATTTGATTTTCAATTCAATTTCATTTTTAATCATTTCCTTGAATATCATGAAACATTCGAAAGCTTATGAATTTTTCTTGAGGAAGCAAACCCAGGTCATTCCAATGTAGTCATCAATGGGTAGCATGAAGTATTGTTCAACATCCAGTCCTTTTGTTCTCATGGGCCCACATAAATCATTGTGTACAATATCCAATGTTTTTTACATAAAGTATTCCTTTGTCTTGAATTCAACTTTTGTTTTTTTTTCTGTGTTGGAAATACTTGCACACAGTATTCATTGGCTTTGTAATTTATCACATTTCTCTGATAGATTGTTTATTGTTGATATTAACAAGATTATCAAAGTGTATATGGCCCATTCTCCTACATAAAATCCAAATTTCATCTTATTTTCCCAAACAACATCTTTCATCTTCGATCTCATTCAAGATGTATATGTTGTTTGGAATCCTTGTCATTATTTCCAATAGTCTTCCTAATCCTTATTTCCTTGTTTCACGTTCTTTTGAATTGAATATAAGTGTGTGTCCATCATCACACATTATTCTCACACTTAGAAAATTATGCTTCATATTTTCAACAAGAAGGAAATTTTCTGCCACAACATATTTTCTTCCAAGACTTACTATGCCTTTTCATATAATTTTGGTCAAGTTATCATTTCCAAACATGACAAACCCCTCTTTTTATTTCTTTAATGTTAAAATTTTGTTTTTGTCTCCAGACATATTCTTTTAGAATCCACTATCAATATACCAATGGCTTATTCTATTTTGGGCTTGTAAGGCAAACCCACATTCCTCAACCTTCAAATATTCTTGCTTCCTTTTCCAGGTTCTTTGTTGTTTCCATATATGATTGACAAAATTATGCCTAGTTTCCCTTGAAGAAACTATCAAATAACTTCTATAGTTTTTTTGCTATGTGTACAAAATTGTTACATTTGTAGCATTCAATTTCATAACCCAGAGCACCAAAACTATTATAATTTCTTTCAAATGCCTCATGAGGCTTTCTGAGATAATTTCTTTCAAATGCCTCATGAGGCTTTCTGAGATAATTTCTATCATAATGATTATCAGAATTTTCATAAATACTTGTGTTCCATGTGTTTATACCCTTTCCATAGGCTCTATAATTTATGGGTTTATGCCCAAAACTACTGCAAGAATAACACAAGCCAAGAAATATATTTTGGTAGCTATGTGTGGGTGCTCTTCTAGTTGGGGATGTTCTTATGAAATCATGATATTATTCTTGGGTCTTATTCATTATTGGTTGTTGATTCCATGTTCCTATAAATGCATGATATTCTTATTAATTATTCTTTATTTATAGTTTCTATATGTCCTCCTTTAGAGTATTGCATTCTTCTTTATTGATAGAACCCTTGATAGTATCTGCATAACTTATTTGCTCTGTTTCATTTCATGTCATCAGAGAGATTGAACTCTTGTAATACCCTTGTTTCCCCCAGTTTGTAAATATAACTATAAATAGTCAAGAGACTATGGAGGACTAAATATGTGTGAATGTTTGATTTGATGAACCTTTGTATAAAAGGGTCAATGTATGAATTTTCTATTGTTAATAGAATTTGAATTTAAGTGTGTTGAAAAACTGCTGAAAGGGGGGAATTTTTCCAATATAGACCATGGATTATATGAGAGAGATGGTGAAGGGAAACCAAGAATGGTTGAGATGACCCTCACTAGACCAGTACCTACTAGGTGTAATTTCTCAACAGTCCTCTAACCCATAAATGAATTACCAGTCAGGTTGGTAGTTGGAAGGCCATCGTTAAGAGTTAATGCGGAGATGGGGCAGGGTTCCCATCTGTAAGGATTCCATGCCTAACCATGAATGGGGATTGAGACCCACACAAACTTGTTGAGGAAGGAAAGAAATGAGTTAATTCAAGGACAAAGACAAATATGCAAGATAGCAGAGTAGATAAAAACATACTTGGATTCTGAAGTTGAGAGGAAAAAGATGAGAAGTAAGATCGATTTAGCTACAATAATACATGGTAAATGTTTGAATACAAGATAATAAATGGGGTTGAAGAGTAAATAAGGAAGTACTTGTACAAACCTCCTTGCTTGGAGTAGAGAAAACTAGTTTCCAAGTTCCTATGGGAGGAGGAGAGTAACCTTCGTCCCTGACCATTGTGGAGAAAGGAGAAATAATTTGTCTCAGAGAACCATGGTATAGCTCAAGGGTGGCCAATGGTAAATCCATTAGGAGTGATTGTGATTATGGTTGGGAGGAAACATGCACCCCTTTCAACAATTACTTCACATTTTCCAATTCTGATAAGTATTTTCAAACTCTGTGTATTATGTTGGATGTGATGATGAAATGTCTATTTTTATGATTCAGTATTGCAATATTTGAACAGTTATTAGAAATGATATGTGATTTTTGTAAGTTGTTATATCTATACAATATTTGATTTATCTCATTTTAAATGTTAGAGAGTCATGGGAATCCGTAGGAGCGTCGGGGTAGGATCGACAGAAATTTCTAAGTCCTGCCAATCCCTTGAAGTTTATCTTAGAGGGAATGGGCGTTTCCCTTCAGGATAACCATCCATATGACTGAGGGCTCATTCTCGTTTTCTTAAACTCTTTTCTATAAAAATGGATTTGTGCTTAGCCCTTAAGTTTTCCCAGAGGACCCATGTTACCAGGTCCTAGGAACCATGCGCTAGTTCGAAAGGAGCTATCTCTTTCGGCTTCGGGACTTCAGGACTTATGACTCCACCATCCTCGAAAGTAGCCAAAGGCTGAAGCCATGAATTGATGAGGGCCATCGATATGGGGATCCAGTGTAGATCAATCTCAGTCGTTATATAGGACGTAGGAAGGGAAGCATTAATCACTTCAACGAAATGCTACTTCTGGAGAATAGGAATGGTCTAATGCCGAAACTCCCGAATGTCGGAGTCTCGGAGTTAATCTAGATTTTTTTAAATGGAGGGACATGTGTCCATGGATCAACGGTTATCCGAGAGTCTTGGTATTTAGAAATATAGGGGCGCGTGAATTTCCCTGGAGATTTACAAGATGGAGTAAATCATGTCCATAGATTCTAGGTATGCATGGTGATAGATCCAGTGTGATTTGGAAGGAAATCCAGGAGATACACGTTGAACTCTTAAATGTCAAATTGTTGAAGTGACGAGGACTATTGGATGAATGGGTACATAGAAAGCATCCTGTGGTCTGGAGACTTCATACTCTAGAGGAATTTGGCCAAGGGTTTTTAAAGTATGATAACCACCGAAGTCGCAAATGTCAAAATAGATCTTGGTCGTTGATAGGAAGAGGATGTGTGGCACTATATATGAGAGTCTAGAGACTTAACTCTTCGATGGGTTTGCATCGAGAGGATTAGATAATATCTAAAGCCAGATCCGTGAAGTAATGAGAACCATAGATCTATGGATCTACATGGAATCTTACAGACCATTAGATTGAAGGACTGAGAAGTTAATAGTCTATGATGATGTGACTTGATGATGTTATTTTATGTGATGTGGATCTGCATTATGTGTGCCACGTATCACCCAATTTTGGACGATTGACATACCCATTATGCTTGTTAGAGCATGACACATTTCACCCTCTATCGAGGCCACGTGTCACCCCTTGACCCTCGTTGTGCATCAACTTCTAGTTTGTGGTTGCCTAACCTATGTGCTGGTGATGTATTCAGGACTCCGGAAGTTTGCATAACTTCGACGTTCGAAAGATTTAGGGTTTAGTACCATATAGGGACGTTCTACGTAAATCGTCGATCGACGAAGGACCAGATCCATGTGGAGAGAATTCAGAAGGTTTGAGTATAGGTTGATATGACCGTCAATTGTCGAAATGTTGAAACATAGGACATTCACTGCTAAATGCCAAACGCCGATCTCTGAAGGGCTATGGCCACGTGGTGATATTTTGGGGCTTCAGGGATTAGGAGAAAGGAGAGTTTTGCGTTGAATGTCGAGCCCCTTTTTAACCGTAGGATATCGGTGGAGGATGTGGACCATTGATCCCCTTCGTTGTTCGACGATTTGAGAATTTGACAACAATGTTGGAACTCCTGAAGTCTAGGAACTTCTGAAGTGTCGAAACCTTTGCTAACGTATACTCTTAGCTCCTAGTTTTTAGCCTGAGGTTATGAGGAGGACCCTACTATTTGGTTCAAGTGCATAGTGAGAGATGTAAATATTGAGGGATTTGATCAATAGTTTTTTTATTATTAAGGGACTGAAAATGAACCAAGGAAATGAGAAAAATTGATGCCCCATCCCTAGAAAGGGTATTTATGGGTCGGGTGTGTTACAAATTGGTATTAGAGCATGGAAAAAACACTTGGTATGCTTGGCCTCATGCAAGAGTCACATAAAAATATTATTAGAGAACTTATGGGGTAAGACCCTACCTTACCCCCCTTCTACTATTGATAGATATTTTGGAAGTTTGCATTGTAGGTTGTTAATGTTTCCAAATAAAAAACTAACTTCACCTTGCAATGATATGTGTTGTTCATGATTTGGTAGATTAGTAACTAACAAAAAATGTTTTATTTTCACTCAAGAAGTCAGTGAACAAAAAGAGAAATACAACATAAAGGATGGTGAAACATCAAGAGTTGGGGGAGAGCTCCCACAATAGAGAGGAAGAATATTATGAAAGGAGGGTAAGAATCCTCATGGTAGAATTACAAAGTTATAAGGATGACAATGGAAGGTTGATCAAGGAGCAAGAAAATCAAATAGAAATTAATACATTCGTACTAAAAATTCTATCAAATATATAAAGGAAACTGCAACATGGTCCAGCTTCCAATCATGTGTGTTATCACTGAAATTTCATCCACAAATGGTTACAGGAATCCAGCATCTCCAAACAGCTATTAAGTTCACCCGTGGACCAAAATTACCAAAAAATCATTTCCAAAAGGTCCAAAACTATACAACCAGTTATAAAATCAGGATGCACTATGACTATACAAGGAGCGCGTGCACATGTGCCATCAAGAAATGTAGGAAAAGTGCACATGCACATGATGCGTGACTATGGACGCTAAAAGCCACGCACACCTGAGAACAACGTGTTTATGATGTTGGTCGGTCTCCCACCCACTTTTGGTTCAGCTTCAAAGTCAATTTGACATCCAAATCTCGGCTGAATCCGGCTAGGTGGTTGGTAAAAGACCTAAAGGTGCCCTAAACAACCCCTTGTTCACACTAAAGTTGGTTGCATAATACCTCAAATTTTTGCTATAAAAAGAGGCCATGGGTGCACTACATCCAAAAGGAATTCATTTGTAAGATTATGCTACTGCTATTCTCTTGGGGAATCCTCTTTTCTCATCAAAAGCATACTAGCACCATTCCATTTGAGCTTTTCACATCACCCTTTGAGTGAATTAGCTTGGGATTGTTTCACCATTTCTTTCAAGTTTTCAAGTTGTAAGAAGAGCTCAATCTTGGGGGTCCAAGAGCCCTCCCTTGGAGGAAGAAGGGACCCAAAGTCCCCCTTTCTCTTTGGTGTTCTTTTTTCACTAATAAAATCATTTCCATTGGTGACATGAGTCTTGTTTGTTTCTTGTTATTATGTCCTTATGCACTATAGTTTAATTGTTTTTTTCATTCCTAGTTTAATTCTTAGCTTAGTCTTTTATGCTTTATTCTTCTAACCCTTTCCTTTAATGTTGTCTTGCTTAGCTAACCCAAATAAGCTTGTAAGAAACTTTGTTTTGCTCATTCAGGTGACAAAAGAGGCGCAACAAATTGGTGACTCCACTGGGGAAAGGTATCAATTTCATGCCCCATTTGGGTTATTTTAGCTCTTCTTTTTGTTTATTTAGCCTGCAGGTACCATAACCATCCCAAGCTAGCCTAAAGGAATCCAAATTCAAAGCTAAGTTGAATGAATTTCATCCGAAATTTTTTTCACAGCCATGTGACAGCTGTGCGCGGGTTTATCGGCCCACAGTCGCGCACGTGCACCAAAATCACTATATTACTCAGTGCCTTCTGTGCACCTGTGCCCATCAACCTCTTCTAGTTCGTGCATTGACGCTCAAAGTGCCTCTATCTAGTCTGAGACCCACGCACCTGTGCATAAAAATACACATTGTAAGCTTTTTATGATCTGTGGAGGGCCCATAGCCTTCTGAAAGTTAATTCCATGCAAGTTGTAATCTATACTACACTTACATTCCCTCTCCATATAAATGGATTAGCCAAAACACATAGGCACTTAGGGGTAAAAATCATAACTTTTCCTCCTTTTTGTCGTTTTTCCACATGGATGGCTTGCTTTAACTGAAGTTAAGTTGGAATCATTTCACATCACATATAAAACTTGCATTGGGACCATAAATTGGATAACAATCGTTGAGTATTCTCTTCTCTCGTGCTTCAAAGCGATCTTGAGAATCAGAAAGAGGTTGTGGGACAATTTTGTCTCCCTTAAATAGACAAAATCTTTAGGAGAGGATAACAACCCCCTCGAGACTCCTCTTAGTTTATTTTTCAAACACATCTTAGGATTGTAACGGGCCCATACATGCCCACATGCTACAAAGATAAGATAGTGTTGAAATTTGCTTTCTTAGATTAAATCACTAGGGAAGTTTAAAGGTTTTGTAACAGGGCCATACATGCTCACATATTGACAATCTAGGATAGTTTCAAAGCTTTCTTAGATTAAATCACATTCAGGGAGTTAAAGGAATAGTAAAGGACCCACATGTCCACATGCTAGTTTCCTAGGGATTTTAAAATTCCACAAGGTTGTACCAATGACATTTAGTTAATTAGGTAATCAAAGACTTGGAAGGACCAAGAAAAGTCCACATGCAACAAGGTGACACCTAATTTATTAAAACTTGGCACACTTTCACTTGTTCACACACAAGATCACCAATCACTCACATAGTTTTATCTAGAAGTTGTTGAGGTCAAAGTAAGTTTCCTCTAATGGGATTCTGAAACACACCACCCCTTTTATTGACAAAACTATCCACTCCCATTTAATTTCAATGAGGTTGGTTCACACCCCCAATCTCTCACACAAACACATCTAAAATTTTCTTAAAAACTAACTAACTTTTCCTCCACAGGAGGTGCCAAAAGAATTTTTTAGTCTAGGTAGGATCTTGGGGATAGGCATCCAAATAACTCCCCATTATTTGGTTCACATTTTCAAAACAATAGAAGTTGTCAAATAGGGAACTTTAAATCCTCCAAGTCAAGTGTTCCTAACACCATAAGGCAGGGAGATACCCATGAAGGGTTGAAGGCTGAGGTCCGGTTGCTCTGTGCATCCCCCCCTTGAGGCACCCACCTCTTAGATAGGATCCAACCCGTGACCCATTTCTTAGGCAAAAAATCTAAATGTCGCACTTTGATCGAGGTACCTAGTGACCAAATTTTAGGACATCTAACCAGGTGGCAATTGTGGGCTGCAATTGCACCTTGATTAGATTTTGTGTGGCTATTGGGAAATATCACCAGTTCTTTCGGGATATGCCCCCTCTACCCCTCATTATAATTGATTACTTCATCCTTCACTATTTTCTCTTCCAGTGGCTTCAGACCCCACTGTCGAGTGCTATTGGAAGGTCCAGTGCTATTTGAGAAGAAGGACGTTACATATTTTAGGACACGAGCATTTGTTTTCTTTGTTCTCCCAC
>ML817963.1:116939-139404 GCA_009831015.1 Picea engelmannii
GTCTTCATTTCCATAACTCATATGGAGTCTTATCACTATTACTTCTGATCAATCCTTTGTTCAATATATGAATGGTTGTATGCACTACTTGTCCCCAAAATATATCACTTTTCTTGGATTCATTCAACATGGTTTTGGCCATTTCTTGTACAGTTATGTTTTTCCTTTCAACGACTCCATTTTGTTGAGTTGTTCTAGTTGTTGAGACTTTTTTTTTATTCTCGGTTCTTCACATAAATCCTTGAATTAATTTTAAGTAAAATCACCTCCATTATATCATCTTAAGCATTTGATTTTCAATTCAATTTCATTTTTAATCATTTCCTTGAATATCATGAAACATTCGAAAGCTTATGAATTTTTCTTGAGGAAGCAAACCCAGGTCATTCCAATGTAGTCATCAATGGGTAGCATGAAGTATTGTTCAACATCCAGTCCTTTTGTTCTCATGGGCCCACATAAATCATTGTGTACAATATCCAATGTTTTTTACATAAAGTATTCCTTTGTCTTGAATTCAACTTTTGTTTTTTTTTCTGTGTTGGAAATACTTGCACACAGTATTCATTGGCTTTGTAATTTATCACATTTCTCTGATAGATTGTTTATTGTTGATATTAACAAGATTATCAAAGTGTATATGGCCCATTCTCCTACATAAAATCCAAATTTCATCTTATTTTCCCAAACAACATCTTTCATCTTCGATCTCATTCAAGATGTATATGTTGTTTGGAATCCTTGTCATTATTTCCAATAGTCTTCCTAATCCTTATTTCCTTGTTTCACGTTCTTTTGAATTGAATATAAGTGTGTGTCCATCATCACACATTATTCTCACACTTAGAAAATTATGCTTCATATTTTCAACAAGAAGGAAATTTTCTGCCACAACATATTTTCTTCCAAGACTTACTATGCCTTTTCATATAATTTTGGTCAAGTTATCATTTCCAAACATGACAAACCCCTCTTTTTATTTCTTTAATGTTAAAATTTTGTTTTTGTCTCCAGACATATTCTTTTAGAATCCACTATCAATATACCAATGGCTTATTCTATTTTGGGCTTGTAAGGCAAACCCACATTCCTCAACCTTCAAATATTCTTGCTTCCTTTTCCAGGTTCTTTGTTGTTTCCATATATGATTGACAAAATTATGCCTAGTTTCCCTTGAAGAAACTATCAAATAACTTCTATAGTTTTTTTGCTATGTGTACAAAATTGTTACATTTGTAGCATTCAATTTCATAACCCAGAGCACCAAAACTATTATAATTTCTTTCAAATGCCTCATGAGGCTTTCTGAGATAATTTCTTTCAAATGCCTCATGAGGCTTTCTGAGATAATTTCTATCATAATGATTATCAGAATTTTCATAAATACTTGTGTTCCATGTGTTTATACCCTTTCCATAGGCTCTATAATTTATGGGTTTATGCCCAAAACTACTGCAAGAATAACACAAGCCAAGAAATATATTTTGGTAGCTATGTGTGGGTGCTCTTCTAGTTGGGGATGTTCTTATGAAATCATGATATTATTCTTGGGTCTTATTCATTATTGGTTGTTGATTCCATGTTCCTATAAATGCATGATATTCTTATTAATTATTCTTTATTTATAGTTTCTATATGTCCTCCTTTAGAGTATTGCATTCTTCTTTATTGATAGAACCCTTGATAGTATCTGCATAACTTATTTGCTCTGTTTCATTTCATGTCATCAGAGAGATTGAACTCTTGTAATACCCTTGTTTCCCCCAGTTTGTAAATATAACTATAAATAGTCAAGAGACTATGGAGGACTAAATATGTGTGAATGTTTGATTTGATGAACCTTTGTATAAAAGGGTCAATGTATGAATTTTCTATTGTTAATAGAATTTGAATTTAAGTGTGTTGAAAAACTGCTGAAAGGGGGGAATTTTTCCAATATAGACCATGGATTATATGAGAGAGATGGTGAAGGGAAACCAAGAATGGTTGAGATGACCCTCACTAGACCAGTACCTACTAGGTGTAATTTCTCAACAGTCCTCTAACCCATAAATGAATTACCAGTCAGGTTGGTAGTTGGAAGGCCATCGTTAAGAGTTAATGCGGAGATGGGGCAGGGTTCCCATCTGTAAGGATTCCATGCCTAACCATGAATGGGGATTGAGACCCACACAAACTTGTTGAGGAAGGAAAGAAATGAGTTAATTCAAGGACAAAGACAAATATGCAAGATAGCAGAGTAGATAAAAACATACTTGGATTCTGAAGTTGAGAGGAAAAAGATGAGAAGTAAGATCGATTTAGCTACAATAATACATGGTAAATGTTTGAATACAAGATAATAAATGGGGTTGAAGAGTAAATAAGGAAGTACTTGTACAAACCTCCTTGCTTGGAGTAGAGAAAACTAGTTTCCAAGTTCCTATGGGAGGAGGAGAGTAACCTTCGTCCCTGACCATTGTGGAGAAAGGAGAAATAATTTGTCTCAGAGAACCATGGTATAGCTCAAGGGTGGCCAATGGTAAATCCATTAGGAGTGATTGTGATTATGGTTGGGAGGAAACATGCACCCCTTTCAACAATTACTTCACATTTTCCAATTCTGATAAGTATTTTCAAACTCTGTGTATTATGTTGGATGTGATGATGAAATGTCTATTTTTATGATTCAGTATTGCAATATTTGAACAGTTATTAGAAATGATATGTGATTTTTGTAAGTTGTTATATCTATACAATATTTGATTTATCTCATTTTAAATGTTAGAGAGTCATGGGAATCCGTAGGAGCGTCGGGGTAGGATCGACAGAAATTTCTAAGTCCTGCCAATCCCTTGAAGTTTATCTTAGAGGGAATGGGCGTTTCCCTTCAGGATAACCATCCATATGACTGAGGGCTCATTCTCGTTTTCTTAAACTCTTTTCTATAAAAATGGATTTGTGCTTAGCCCTTAAGTTTTCCCAGAGGACCCATGTTACCAGGTCCTAGGAACCATGCGCTAGTTCGAAAGGAGCTATCTCTTTCGGCTTCGGGACTTCAGGACTTATGACTCCACCATCCTCGAAAGTAGCCAAAGGCTGAAGCCATGAATTGATGAGGGCCATCGATATGGGGATCCAGTGTAGATCAATCTCAGTCGTTATATAGGACGTAGGAAGGGAAGCATTAATCACTTCAACGAAATGCTACTTCTGGAGAATAGGAATGGTCTAATGCCGAAACTCCCGAATGTCGGAGTCTCGGAGTTAATCTAGATTTTTTTAAATGGAGGGACATGTGTCCATGGATCAACGGTTATCCGAGAGTCTTGGTATTTAGAAATATAGGGGCGCGTGAATTTCCCTGGAGATTTACAAGATGGAGTAAATCATGTCCATAGATTCTAGGTATGCATGGTGATAGATCCAGTGTGATTTGGAAGGAAATCCAGGAGATACACGTTGAACTCTTAAATGTCAAATTGTTGAAGTGACGAGGACTATTGGATGAATGGGTACATAGAAAGCATCCTGTGGTCTGGAGACTTCATACTCTAGAGGAATTTGGCCAAGGGTTTTTAAAGTATGATAACCACCGAAGTCGCAAATGTCAAAATAGATCTTGGTCGTTGATAGGAAGAGGATGTGTGGCACTATATATGAGAGTCTAGAGACTTAACTCTTCGATGGGTTTGCATCGAGAGGATTAGATAATATCTAAAGCCAGATCCGTGAAGTAATGAGAACCATAGATCTATGGATCTACATGGAATCTTACAGACCATTAGATTGAAGGACTGAGAAGTTAATAGTCTATGATGATGTGACTTGATGATGTTATTTTATGTGATGTGGATCTGCATTATGTGTGCCACGTATCACCCAATTTTGGACGATTGACATACCCATTATGCTTGTTAGAGCATGACACATTTCACCCTCTATCGAGGCCACGTGTCACCCCTTGACCCTCGTTGTGCATCAACTTCTAGTTTGTGGTTGCCTAACCTATGTGCTGGTGATGTATTCAGGACTCCGGAAGTTTGCATAACTTCGACGTTCGAAAGATTTAGGGTTTAGTACCATATAGGGACGTTCTACGTAAATCGTCGATCGACGAAGGACCAGATCCATGTGGAGAGAATTCAGAAGGTTTGAGTATAGGTTGATATGACCGTCAATTGTCGAAATGTTGAAACATAGGACATTCACTGCTAAATGCCAAACGCCGATCTCTGAAGGGCTATGGCCACGTGGTGATATTTTGGGGCTTCAGGGATTAGGAGAAAGGAGAGTTTTGCGTTGAATGTCGAGCCCCTTTTTAACCGTAGGATATCGGTGGAGGATGTGGACCATTGATCCCCTTCGTTGTTCGACGATTTGAGAATTTGACAACAATGTTGGAACTCCTGAAGTCTAGGAACTTCTGAAGTGTCGAAACCTTTGCTAACGTATACTCTTAGCTCCTAGTTTTTAGCCTGAGGTTATGAGGAGGACCCTACTATTTGGTTCAAGTGCATAGTGAGAGATGTAAATATTGAGGGATTTGATCAATAGTTTTTTTATTATTAAGGGACTGAAAATGAACCAAGGAAATGAGAAAAATTGATGCCCCATCCCTAGAAAGGGTATTTATGGGTCGGGTGTGTTACAAATTGGTATTAGAGCATGGAAAAAACACTTGGTATGCTTGGCCTCATGCAAGAGTCACATAAAAATATTATTAGAGAACTTATGGGGTAAGACCCTACCTTACCCCCCTTCTACTATTGATAGATATTTTGGAAGTTTGCATTGTAGGTTGTTAATGTTTCCAAATAAAAAACTAACTTCACCTTGCAATGATATGTGTTGTTCATGATTTGGTAGATTAGTAACTAACAAAAAATGTTTTATTTTCACTCAAGAAGTCAGTGAACAAAAAGAGAAATACAACATAAAGGATGGTGAAACATCAAGAGTTGGGGGAGAGCTCCCACAATAGAGAGGAAGAATATTATGAAAGGAGGGTAAGAATCCTCATGGTAGAATTACAAAGTTATAAGGATGACAATGGAAGGTTGATCAAGGAGCAAGAAAATCAAATAGAAATTAATACATTCGTACTAAAAATTCTATCAAATATATAAAGGAAACTGCAACATGGTCCAGCTTCCAATCATGTGTGTTATCACTGAAATTTCATCCACAAATGGTTACAGGAATCCAGCATCTCCAAACAGCTATTAAGTTCACCCGTGGACCAAAATTACCAAAAAATCATTTCCAAAAGGTCCAAAACTATACAACCAGTTATAAAATCAGGATGCACTATGACTATACAAGGAGCGCGTGCACATGTGCCATCAAGAAATGTAGGAAAAGTGCACATGCACATGATGCGTGACTATGGACGCTAAAAGCCACGCACACCTGAGAACAACGTGTTTATGATGTTGGTCGGTCTCCCACCCACTTTTGGTTCAGCTTCAAAGTCAATTTGACATCCAAATCTCGGCTGAATCCGGCTAGGTGGTTGGTAAAAGACCTAAAGGTGCCCTAAACAACCCCTTGTTCACACTAAAGTTGGTTGCATAATACCTCAAATTTTTGCTATAAAAAGAGGCCATGGGTGCACTACATCCAAAAGGAATTCATTTGTAAGATTATGCTACTGCTATTCTCTTGGGGAATCCTCTTTTCTCATCAAAAGCATACTAGCACCATTCCATTTGAGCTTTTCACATCACCCTTTGAGTGAATTAGCTTGGGATTGTTTCACCATTTCTTTCAAGTTTTCAAGTTGTAAGAAGAGCTCAATCTTGGGGGTCCAAGAGCCCTCCCTTGGAGGAAGAAGGGACCCAAAGTCCCCCTTTCTCTTTGGTGTTCTTTTTTCACTAATAAAATCATTTCCATTGGTGACATGAGTCTTGTTTGTTTCTTGTTATTATGTCCTTATGCACTATAGTTTAATTGTTTTTTTCATTCCTAGTTTAATTCTTAGCTTAGTCTTTTATGCTTTATTCTTCTAACCCTTTCCTTTAATGTTGTCTTGCTTAGCTAACCCAAATAAGCTTGTAAGAAACTTTGTTTTGCTCATTCAGGTGACAAAAGAGGCGCAACAAATTGGTGACTCCACTGGGGAAAGGTATCAATTTCATGCCCCATTTGGGTTATTTTAGCTCTTCTTTTTGTTTATTTAGCCTGCAGGTACCATAACCATCCCAAGCTAGCCTAAAGGAATCCAAATTCAAAGCTAAGTTGAATGAATTTCATCCGAAATTTTTTTCACAGCCATGTGACAGCTGTGCGCGGGTTTATCGGCCCACAGTCGCGCACGTGCACCAAAATCACTATATTACTCAGTGCCTTCTGTGCACCTGTGCCCATCAACCTCTTCTAGTTCGTGCATTGACGCTCAAAGTGCCTCTATCTAGTCTGAGACCCACGCACCTGTGCATAAAAATACACATTGTAAGCTTTTTATGATCTGTGGAGGGCCCATAGCCTTCTGAAAGTTAATTCCATGCAAGTTGTAATCTATACTACACTTACATTCCCTCTCCATATAAATGGATTAGCCAAAACACATAGGCACTTAGGGGTAAAAATCATAACTTTTCCTCCTTTTTGTCGTTTTTCCACATGGATGGCTTGCTTTAACTGAAGTTAAGTTGGAATCATTTCACATCACATATAAAACTTGCATTGGGACCATAAATTGGATAACAATCGTTGAGTATTCTCTTCTCTCGTGCTTCAAAGCGATCTTGAGAATCAGAAAGAGGTTGTGGGACAATTTTGTCTCCCTTAAATAGACAAAATCTTTAGGAGAGGATAACAACCCCCTCGAGACTCCTCTTAGTTTATTTTTCAAACACATCTTAGGATTGTAACGGGCCCATACATGCCCACATGCTACAAAGATAAGATAGTGTTGAAATTTGCTTTCTTAGATTAAATCACTAGGGAAGTTTAAAGGTTTTGTAACAGGGCCATACATGCTCACATATTGACAATCTAGGATAGTTTCAAAGCTTTCTTAGATTAAATCACATTCAGGGAGTTAAAGGAATAGTAAAGGACCCACATGTCCACATGCTAGTTTCCTAGGGATTTTAAAATTCCACAAGGTTGTACCAATGACATTTAGTTAATTAGGTAATCAAAGACTTGGAAGGACCAAGAAAAGTCCACATGCAACAAGGTGACACCTAATTTATTAAAACTTGGCACACTTTCACTTGTTCACACACAAGATCACCAATCACTCACATAGTTTTATCTAGAAGTTGTTGAGGTCAAAGTAAGTTTCCTCTAATGGGATTCTGAAACACACCACCCCTTTTATTGACAAAACTATCCACTCCCATTTAATTTCAATGAGGTTGGTTCACACCCCCAATCTCTCACACAAACACATCTAAAATTTTCTTAAAAACTAACTAACTTTTCCTCCACAGGAGGTGCCAAAAGAATTTTTTAGTCTAGGTAGGATCTTGGGGATAGGCATCCAAATAACTCCCCATTATTTGGTTCACATTTTCAAAACAATAGAAGTTGTCAAATAGGGAACTTTAAATCCTCCAAGTCAAGTGTTCCTAACACCATAAGGCAGGGAGATACCCATGAAGGGTTGAAGGCTGAGGTCCGGTTGCTCTGTGCATCCCCCCCTTGAGGCACCCACCTCTTAGATAGGATCCAACCCGTGACCCATTTCTTAGGCAAAAAATCTAAATGTCGCACTTTGATCGAGGTACCTAGTGACCAAATTTTAGGACATCTAACCAGGTGGCAATTGTGGGCTGCAATTGCACCTTGATTAGATTTTGTGTGGCTATTGGGAAATATCACCAGTTCTTTCGGGATATGCCCCCTCTACCCCTCATTATAATTGATTACTTCATCCTTCACTATTTTCTCTTCCAGTGGCTTCAGACCCCACTGTCGAGTGCTATTGGAAGGTCCAGTGCTATTTGAGAAGAAGGACGTTACATATTTTAGGACACGAGCATTTGTTTTCTTTGTTCTCCCACACGGAAAAAATTCACCTATCCACATGTATATGGTTCTTTATCAAAACACTTTATGTATGATGCCCTTTTGATTACATCTGATTTAGAAATATATTGTGAAGGTTCAATAAATTGCAGCAAAGACTCTTGTTTACTTATTGCTCTCACCACCATTCACACACATTCACTCGGCTAGTCGGACATCAAAGGGGACCCACAGAACCCCCTTCGTTCTAGATGCTTGCTAAATATCCCTCCTATTCTAGGAGGAGTTACTAGTCTTGACAACTCATCGGCTCCCCCTTCTCACACCCCTATGAGTGCCACTGTCTTGGGATCAACATTGCTTGGTTCCACCCTACTTGGGTCAACTTCCCAAGGTCAAACTTCCACTTACTCTCCTTTCAACAGAAGTGGGAGGCCAACTTCTTCCCAAGGAGGAAGTACAAACCCACATAGCCCCCTCCAAGGGTCAGGTACTCAGACCACTCACACTATGTCTAGAATTAATCCTCCACCACCACCCCATATGCCATATTTGCCTTCCCTCAATATCCCAGATATGACTAAACTCACTAATGATCCTATATTGCACAACCCCACATGGCCTGAAATGCCTACCAAACTCCCTTCAGACATCCCCAAGTTTGAAGGAAAAGAAGGAGACGATCCCGCCAACCATATCATGACCTTTCACCTATGGTGTTCTTCAAACAGCATCATGGACATTTCCGTCCAATTGAGGTTATTTCAACGTACTCTCACTGGCCCATCAGCCAAATGGTATGTAGAAGAAAAATCTGGGTCCCACGCAACTTTTGAATCCTTGGCCAAATCATTTTTTACCTTCTTTCAACTACCCATTTGTCATGACAACAGCCTTGAACTACTCTCAGACTTCAAACAAACCGTCTCCACACATATTGCTGACCACATCCACGAATGGCATCGGTGACGTATCCTCTGCAAAGCTGACGCTTCCCCCCAACAATGTCTCAATTGGTTCCTCAAATCACTTGTTTCTATCCTTGCCAAAGATGTGGCCACCACCTTTCCCCAGTCTGAGGAGGATTCCATTAGTAAGACCCAACAGTTCAAACTCATTTACACCTGGTCTGGCTACCTATACACGGTACTCCTAGATGCCCCAAGACCTGTGCCATTCGGCCAAGACAAACCTGGGATGTCTCACTCGGTAGATGGATTGATTGGTAACACTACACACCATAACCCATAGCCTCAACAACCACCCATGTATGGCACACCCCAATATCTTCCGGCATATGGAGGAATCCCTTATTATCCTCCTCCTTATCAACAGTCATACCATGTTTCCTTGCCTCCACCCATCAGTGGACCCCCGCCAACACCCATAATACGCCCACCTGTTCAACCAAGTGCTAGTACTCCCTCTACCTCAGCCTATACCCTAAGCACTAGCGAAAGCGCGATGCCTTCCTATGTACCTTATGGATCATTTCCACTATTATCACTGAAATTTTGTCCACAAATGGTTACAGGAATCCAGCATCTTCAAACAGTTATGAGTCCACCCATGGACCAAAATTACCAAAAAAGCATTTCCAAAAGGTCCAAAACTATACAATCAGTTATAAAATCAAGATGCACTATGACTACATAGGGCACACGTGCACATGCACCATCTAGAAATGCAGAAAAAAGTGCACATGCGCACAATGTGCGACTGTGGTCGCTAAAATCCGTGCACACCTGAGAACGATGCATTTATGAGATTGGTCGTCCTCCCACCCACTTATGGTTCAACTTCCAAGTTGATTTGACATCCAAATCTCGGCTGGATCCGACTGGGTGGCTGGTCAAAGACCTAAAGGTGCCCTAAATAGCCCCTTTTCACACTAAAAGCTGGTTGCACAATACCTCAAAGTGGTTCTATAAAACAAGGCCATGGGTGCACTACATTTTCAAGGAATTCATTTGTAAGGTTATGCTGCTGCTATTCTCTTGGGGAATCCTCTTTTCTCATCAAGAGCATACTAGCACCATTCCATTTGGGCAATCCAAATCACCTTTTGAGTGGGTTAGCTTAGGATTCTTTCACCATTTCTTTCAAGTTTCAAAGTTGTAAGAAGAGCTCAATTGTGGGGGTCCAAGAGCCCTCCCTTGTAGGAAGAAGGGACCCAAAGTACTCTTTCTTCTCAGTGTTTTCTTTTCACTAATACAATCCTTTCCATTGGTGACATGAGTCTTGTTTGTTTCTTGTTCTTATGTCCTTATGCTTAATAGTTTAGTTGTTCTTTCCTTTCTTAGTTTAATTCTTAGCTTAGTCTTTTATGTTTATTCTTCTAACCCTTTCCCTCACTGTTGTCTTTCTTAGCTGACCCAACTAAGCTTGTAAGCACCTATATTTTTTCTCATTCAGGTGACAAAAGAGGCGCAACAAATTGGTGACTCCACTGGGGATAGGTATCAATTTCCTACCCCATTTGGGTTATTCTAGCTCTTCTTTCGGTTTATTTAATCTGCAGGTACCATAACTGGCCCAAGCCGACCTACAAAATATCCAATTCAAAGCTAAATTGAGAGAATTCCATTCAAAATTTTCTTCACGGCCATGTGACAGGTGTGCGCAGGTTTATTGGCCCACAGTCGTGCATCGTGTGCACATATGCCAAAATTACTATGTTATTCAGCGCCTTCCGTGCACCTACGCCCAAAAGTCTTTTTCAGTTCGTGCATTAGTGTTCAGTGCACCTCTCTCTACTCTGACACCCACGCACCTGTGCATAAAAATACACATTGTAAGCCTTTTTGTGATTTGTGGAAGGCCCCTAGCATTCTTAAAAATGATTCCATGCATGTTGTAATCTGCACCACACTTAATTCCCTCTCCATATAAAGGGATTAGTCAAAACACATAGGCACTTAGGGGGTTTAAAATCATTATTTCCTCTTTTGCTTTCATTTTTCCACATGGATGGCTTGCTTTGACTAAGAGTATAAGTTGGAATCATTTGTAATCACATAAAACTTGCATTGGGACCAGAAATCGGATAACAATCGCTTAGTATTCTCTTCTCTCGCGCTTCAAAGTGATCTTGAGAATCAGAAAAAGATTGTAGGACAATTTCACCTCCCTTAAAAAGACTAAACCTTTGGGAGAGGACAACAATCCCCTCAGGACTCCTCTTAGTTTATTTTTCAAACACATCTCAATATTGTAATGGGCCGATACATGCCCACATGCTACAAAGATAGGATAGTGTTGAAATTTTCTTTCTTAGATAAAATCACTAGGGAAGTTTAAAGGTTTTGTAATGGGCCCATACATGCCCACATAATCTCAATCTAGGATAGTTTCAAATTTTTCTTAGATTAAATCACAATAGGGAGTTAAAGGAATAGTAAAGGACCCACATGTCCACATGCTAGCTTCCTAGGGACTTTTGAATTCCGCAAGGTTGTACCAAAGACATTTAGTTAATTAGGTAATCAAAGACTTGTAAGGACCAAGCGAAGTCCACATGCAGCAAGGCGACACCTAATTTATTAAAACATTGGCACACTTTCACTCATTCACACACAAAAGTCACTTATCACTCACATAGTTTTCATCTCGAAATGTGGAGGTCGAAGTAAGTTTCATCCAAATGGATTCTGATACACCCCACCCATTTTCTTGACGAAATTATCCACTCCCACTTAATTTCAATGAGATTGGCTCACACCCCCGATCTCTCAAACAACCACATCTAAATTTTTTCTAAAAACTCACTAAGTTTTCCTCCATAGGAGGTGCCAAAAGAAATATTTTAGTCTAGGTAGGATTTCAGGGATAGGCATCCAAATAACTCCCCTTTATTTGGTTCTCACATTTTCAAAACAATAGAACTTGTCAAATAGGGAACTTTAAATCCTCCAAGTCATGTGTTCCTAACACCATAAGGCAGGGAGATACCCGTGAAGGGTTGAAGGCTGAGGTCCAGTTGTTTTGTGCATCCCCCCTTGAGGCACCCACCTCTTGGACGGGATCCAGCCCGTGACCCATTTCTTAGGCCAAAAATCTAAATGTTGCACTTTGACCGAGGTACCTAGTGACCAAATTTTAGGACATCTACCCAGGTGGCAATTGTGGGCTGCAATTGTACCTTGATCAGATTTTGTGTGGCTATTGGGAAATATCTCCAGTTCTTTTGGGATATGCCTCCTCTACCCCTTATTATAACTGATTGCTTCATCCTTCACTAGTTCCTCTTTTGGTGGCTTCAGACCCCATTGTCGAGTGTTATTCGAAGGTCCAGTGCTATTTTGAGAGGAAGGATGTTACATCTTTTAGGACATGAGCATTTGTTTTCTTTGTTCCCCCATGCAGACAAAATCCACTTATCCACATATATGCTTCTTTTTCAAAACACTTTATGTATGATGCATTTCTGATTACATTTGATTTAGATATATATCGTGTAAAGTTTAAGAATTGCAACAAAGGCTCTTGTTTATTTATTACTCTCACCACCATTCGCACACATCCACTTAGCTAGTCGGACATCATAGGGGACCCACAGAACCCCCCCCATTCCAGACGCTTGCTAAACCTCCCTCCTATTCTAGGGGGAGTTCCTAGTCTTTCCAACTCATTGGCTCCACCTTCTCACACTCCAGTGAGTGCCACTATATTAGGATCAGCTTTTCTTGGTTCCACCTTACTTGGGTCCAATTCCCAAGGTCCATTGTCCACTCGCTCTCCTTTACACGGAAGTGGGGGGGCAACTTCCTCTCACGGGGGAAGTACAAACCCACCTAGTCCCCCCCAAGGGTCAGGTTCACAAACCACTCACACCATGGCTGGAACTAACCCTTCACCACCACTCTAGATGCCATACTTGGCTTCTCTCAACATACCAGACCTAAGCAAACTCACAAATGATCCTATATTGCATGACTCCACATGGCCTGCAATGCCTACCAAACTACCTTCATATATCCCCAAATTTGAAGGAAAGGAAGGAGATGACCCTACCAACCATGTCATTACTTTCCACTTATGGTGCTCTTCCAATAGCATTATGGATGATTCCATCCGACTGCGATTATTTCAATGCACACTCACTGGCCCATCAACCAAATGGTGTGTAGACGAAAAATCAGGGTCCCATGCGACTTTCGAGTCCTTAGCCAAAGCATTTTTTACCTTCTTCCAATTACCAATCCGCCATGACAATGATCTTGAACTACTCTCTAATTTTAAACAAACCTCAACCACACATATCGTTGATCACATTCACGAGTGGCGTCGATGATGTAGTTTGTGCAAAGAAGAAACCCCCAAACAACAATGTCTTGATTGGTTTCTTAGATCACTTGTCTCTCTCCTTAGTAAAGATGTGGCTTCCACCTTCCCTCAATCAGAAGAAGAAGCCATCAGTAAGGCTCAACAATATGACCTCATATATTCACAATCAGGGTACTTATACACAGTACTTCCTGATCTCCCAAAACCCATGTCATTTGGCCAAGATAAACCCAGGATGTCTCACTCAGTAGATGGATTGATTAATAACACCACACACCACAATCCACAACCCCAACAAGCACCAATGTATGGCACAACTCAATATCCCCTGGCATATGGAGGAACCCCTTATTATCCTCCACCGCCTTATCCACAACCATACCCTATTTCCCTTCCTGCACCCATCAGTGGGCCACTGTCGACACCTACAATCCACCCACCTATCCAAACAAGTTTTGGTACTCCCTCTACCTCAACTTATACTCTAAGTACTAGCAAAAGTGCCATGCCTTCCTATGTACCTTACGAATCATTACCACAACAAAATCCATACTTTCCATTTCTTGACCCTTCACAGCCCATGGCTCCACCACAAGGACACCCTCATGCTAGGGTGAATTTTGTTCAACCCTCTCCCATTCAACAATATCAAAATTTTGAACAGTTGAATGGGGAAAATCCAACCCATCAGTCGAATAATGCCAAAAATAAAGGGAAACAATGGAACAATAACAACCTAGGTCAAGGCAGAAATCACCCCCAACAGAACCAACCTACTGGGGGAAACAAAAATCAAGGGAATCAGAACCCCTAGGGGGGAAACAACAACAGGAATCAAGGGAAAAGTAACAACAACCTTCTAACCAACTTCCCCTGTGCCCTTTGCGGCGAGTTCGGTCATTATACTCATCATTGCGCCCAAATTGCTGATTTTAAATGGATGAAAGAGTCAATAAATGGACCACATCCTCCAGCACCACCTGCCCCTCAGCAGGCCCCACAACAATACGTACAACAACCACCCCCAGCTGTGTTGCAGAACCCCATTCCACACCAAGGAGTGATGAACACCCAACAGGACATGCAGCCTACCCCACCATAGTTGGGACAATATCTCAACCCGAGAAATCCTGCAAATCGTACTATCCTCCTCACTAGTGAGGAAGAAGTCCTTCTACAGACACGTAGTCGTCAATACCGTGCACCCACTGAGTCTCCTCCCACTCCCCTAGAAACAATCCCAGCACCAACGGGACCCCCGTTGATGATTCCTCACCCTAAAACAGAACCACCTCTTCGCATCCCTCACATCGCATTACGCAGGAATGTCCACAACCTGCAGGCTAGGGCGGCTCATAATTATAGTTTGGTCAATGACTTAGCACAATCCCTGACTACAATATCAGTCTTAGAAGTAATTCAAACTTATCCCACTCAGCGAAAATCATTAATTTCCACCTTGGGGGCAGTCAACCCTGTGGATACCCAACTCATCACATTTGATCTCGACAGTGGAGAACCTCGCCTCCCCACCCTCATCGCTTTTCAAATCCCAGTGAAAATTTGGAACATTACAATTCATCGGTGCATCATTAATGAAGGTGCATCCACATGCATCATGTCCAAGTTGGTATGGCAGAAACTTGGTTCCCCCAAACTCATACCATCTGCCATTACCTTAAGAGCTTATGACGGACGACCATATTCTCCTGAAGGGCTCTTCCAAAATGTCCCTGTAGAACTTGAGGGAAAGACCATTCTCATTGACATTGAAGTTATTGATGCCCCACTCGATTACAATATCTTGTTCGCTCGTAGCTACATGTACGCTATGAAGGCCATTTCCTCTTTTTTCTTTCGAACCATGATGTTCCCCCATAATGGGAAAATCATTACCATTGATCAAGTTTCACATTATGAGCCTAACCCCTCTTCCAACATCGATAACATTCTCCCTTTCGTCCATACTAATCCGAAGGTGTACCCACTCATCGAAATGGGGCCTGAAATTTTCAAAGACCCATCCTTATTAGGAACTTACCATGGTGCACCACCGCTCCTTCATCCTTCCAATCAGGTATGTGTCGTATCATCCAAAGGAACTGACATTGAGGATACCCTTCCTCCCAGTGAGGATTCTCTCATATCTGACATCCCACTAGTCGCAGAGCCCCTCCCTCACGAGCCTCCTGCAAACTCGTCAACTCCATTAGTTCACGATTTCACCTCACCCCAAGACCATAACCCATTTTGGGAGACAGTTCCCCAGGCCATCACTCAAATCCCCTTCTTTTACCCTCCACCAGGCGTACAATCTTTCCAAGCAGCCGCAATGCTTACCCTCCCTAATATGGTGTTGGCAATCCCATTTTGGTATTTACATCCACCAGAGATGGTTCCTCAACCATCCCTTCCCCCCCAAATAGAAGGAATCCCAATGAAGATTCCCATACTCACTCCCACCATACCCCCTACACCCCCACTCACTAACCTCCCTGCCACAGCTGGGGGAAAGCGAAAGAATAAGGATCCCACAACTCCACTTCCCCCACGCGTCCAACCTCCTTGCGTGCTATGTGAGAAAGATGGACACCCAACCAACAAATGCCCATCTCTACCTGAGTTACGTAACCTAATTCAACTCAATCAAACACCATCAGCGTTCGTCACTTTATCAAGTATTGTCGCTACCTCCCCTAACATAAGTAGCAAAGGTATGTAAACCAAATTCACTTGCGTCGTATGTTCAGAATATGGCCATTATACACACCAT
Organism: Picea engelmannii; assembly: GCA_009831015.1. Taxonomy (NCBI): domain Eukaryota; kingdom Viridiplantae; phylum Streptophyta; class Pinopsida; order Pinales; family Pinaceae; genus Picea; species Picea engelmannii. The sequence goes on from ML817963.1 coordinate 132,958, forward strand.
TTCCCAATGCTACCTCAATTCTGATAGACATTAGTAGTAGTATGCCAAAGCTTCCAGTACGAACCCATTCCAGCTACATCATCCCCACCAAACATCACTGACATCCATTATGTCACAACTTTAGTCAATGAACGTATGAGATGCCCTTGCTCTCTATGCGAATCCTTAGATCATTTCACATATCAATGCCCTATGATCATTGAATACAGGAAACGCCAAGTGACCCTGATTCAAAATCCTGCACCCCCTATAGAATCGATGATTAACCTTACCCCATCACTAGAGATTCTGCATATTATTTCTCCTCAACCAGAAGCACTCCCTATTCCTCCATGGTTCTTGGATGACTTATACGAGGATTTACCCCCAAATCCCTCCAATTCTCCCATTCATTTCACCACGAAACTTTTACACCCAACTACCACTAATAATCCTCAGTATCTCGATATTTGGTTTATGTCGAGCGAACCATCGCAATCTCATTGCGTCATTCCCCCTGCTTCTTCATCACCAGAGGACAACCACACAGTGAAAGTCATCGATATCACTCTTTTCGATCCCTTGTATTCCCGACAATTCTACTGTGATGAGGACATACTCGAGGAATTAACCACCCCCAACTACCCATGGGATGCACTACACCACAGAGCGCTCTTCCTCTCACAGATAGCCTTCACGCCTCCTAACCAACACCCCATATATGCAGTCAAAACCAAGGATTTTATCCCATCAGGACATATCGATTGGTTCAACAACCCCATCCCTGCCCCTGATGCTTTTGAAGAAGTCAATATGGCCAACATTTCCCCCACCATCAAAATCAATATTTCCATCAAAAATGGAGTCGTCGAGGAAATCACCATTGACACCGCATGCACTCCTCAAGAAATCACCGCCTACAAAGCCCTCTTCCAAGAATACCAGGATATTTTTGCCTAGGCATACACCGAGATTCCTGGCCTTGATCCCTCTATTGTCGAACATCGCATAGATACCTGGCTTGATATCACACTAGTTCGCCAAAAACAATGACCGCTACACCCATCCAAAGCAGCAGCCATCAAAGCCGATATTGACAAATTATGCATTGTTGGGTTCATCTACCCCATTGCCTATACCTCATGGGTATCAAACCCTGTACCTGTTAATAAAAAACAGGGCACTATCCGGGTATGCATGGACTTTCGCGATCTCAATCATGCCTGACCCAAAGACAACTTTCCAATGCCTTTCATTGATCAAATTATCGATGACTGCACAGGCCATGAGGCTTTATCATTCATGGATGGTTTCTTTGGTTATAACCAAATCCAAATCCACACAGTTGATCAATACAAAACCGCATTCACCAACCCTTGGGGTACTTTTGCATATATTGTCATGCCTTTTGGCCTAAAAAACGTTGGCGCAACTTTCCAACGAGCTATGACATACATGTTTCACAATTTGGCTCATATTATCCTTGCATACTTGGACGACCTCACAGCTCGATCCAAAAAATGCACTCAACATATTGATTATTCACAAATCATCTTCCACAGGTGTCATCAGTACAGCATCCGCTTGAACCCCCTCAAGTGTGTGTTCTGTGTCACTGTCGGGTGCCTCCTCGGATTCATTGTTTCCCAAAGTGGTATTACCGTGGATCCCCTCAAAGTCCAAGCCATCACAGAACTTCCACCCCCCTGGAACTTACGCCAACTCCAGAGCCTACAAGGAAAAGCTAACTTTTTAAGGCGATTTGTCCCAGACTATGCTACTCGAGCACACGGTTTCCTTTGCTTACTATGCCATGACATCCCATTCCACTGGGATGAACATGCCCAAAAATATTTCGACGATCTTAAAATGGCACTCTCTAGTGCCCCTTTGATTAGTCCACCCGATTATAATCATGACTATATCCTCTACGTATCAGCGTCAACCGTCTCAGTAGTAGGAGTTCTCATTCAAATAGGATATGATGATCGTGAGCATGTCATTTACTACATTAGTGAAAACCTCTCAGGGCCACATTTCATGTATATTCACGAAGAGAAAATATCCCTTGCAGTCATCCTCACAGTCTAGAAACTGCGCCATTACATTCTTCTTCGCACAACCAAAGTCATAGAAGATTCCAACCCCATGCAATACTTGCTTAGTCATCGGCAAATTCACAATAAATTTGCCCGATGGATCGTTATCCTTCAGGAGTACGATCTCGAATTTTCAACACCCAAGAGCAAGAAAGCTGTCATCCTCGCCGAACTCGTCACAACCTTCCCCTCCGATACTACCAGTGCCCCCGTCAATACCAACTTCCCTGATGAACATCTCTTTTACATCACTTCGGATGATCCTTGGTACGGCGACCTCCTCGTCTACCTCTGAACCCAAAAGTTTGATAACCACCTCTCATGAGATGATCATCATTGTATTCACCACCAGGCCCCCTGCTATCTCATCGTAGATATCTTATATCGGCAAGGGGTCGACACCATACTTCGTTGATGCTTGACTATTGACGAGGTCGATAGAGTCTTGAATGACTGCCATAGTGGCGTGTGCAGGGGCCATCTCTCAGGGATGTCCACCACTCAAAAAATCATCTGTGCGGGTTACTTTTGGCCTACATTGTTTCGTGATTGCATTCATGCCATGAAACGATGCGATAAATGTCAGCTTTATGCCAACAAACCACGAGCACCACCTATTCTTCTACACCCAGTAATTACTGCAGGCCCCTTTTGTAAATGGGGCATCGACTTCATGACTTTCAACCCTCCATCCAACAATGGACACAAATACATCGTTTTCACAGTCGATTACTTTACAAAGTGGGCCGAAGCCATGCCTACCTTAAACAACACCGCTGACACTGCAGCGCATTTTTTCTTCAATCACGTCATATCCCTCTTTGGAGTACCACTCCAACTAGTCTCTGATCACTGAAAACATTTTGAGAATGAGATTTTCGTCGAACTCTCATCCCAGTTAGGATTTTCCCATGAGTTTGCCTCACCATATTACCCTCAGTCCAACAGACAGATTGAAGCATTTAACAAGGTCCTCAAGACCATGTTACAGTGCATGATTAACAAACATAAGACCAATTGGCATCATATGTTATTTTTTGCGCTATGAGCTTACCGTCCAGCCATGAAAACAACCACCAGTTTCACACCATTTCATTTAGTCCATGGGGTTGAGGCCACTCTTCCTATCGAGTGAGAAATCCCCACCTTACGCACCATAATTGAGCTATTACCCGCCACTGCTCCAATGGAGCAACGTTTGCTGACCATAGAGTCCCTGGATGAAGATTGTCGATCTTCCTTACAGAACAATGAGGCAGCCAAAAAATGGTCAAAATCCACCTTTGATCGCCATGTCAACCTCCACTCATTTCACGAAGGTGACCTCGTCCGGGCTTACGATATTGCTCACGATACCCTTGGTCATGGAAAATTCAAGTCACTATGGCATGGCCCTTACATTATCCAACATTGCCTCACCAAAGGAACATACATCCTGGCTTCCCCCGAGGGCCTCTCTCTCAAAGAACCTGTCAACGGGTTGTACTTAAAGAATATTTACGCTTGAGCATAGACATTCTACATTGGGTTATTTTCTTTTATAGTATTTTTAACCTTTTTTTTCCATACCTTACGCCTAAACTATCATTTATGTTATTGACAGATGCCTCCTCCATCAGCCTACCACATTGGTTACGCCGACGGTGCTAGCCATTGGACACAGAATCTTGCTTCGGCTGCTTGGGCCCTCTATTCCCCCTCACATGAACTTCTCCACTCCAGCAACATATGTTTGGGTTCAAAAACCAACAACCAAGCCGAGTACACTGTCATCATTGGTCTTATCGCTGATGTCAGCCATCATCGTATTCATCACCTTAGAGTCTTACTTGACTCTCAACTGGTCGTCCTCCAGCTCAACAATGTGTATCGTGTCCGCGATCCTTGCCTCTTTCACAAATACCTACAAGTTAGACTTTTATCTCGACATTTTGATTTCATTACATTTACACATATTCCAAGACAATTTAATCACATTACAGATAACCTGGCTCGCATTGTACTCACTTGGCATATATCACATCAAGACACCTTTACACACACATAAACCATCAAAAGTCTGTCACGGCATATAGATTAGACATCATACACAACATTAAACAATTCTCACACACATGTGAAAATCAAAAAGACCCTAAAATGTATATCCATATATATATATAAATATCGGTCAAAAGTGCCATCAAAATGTTTACATACACATAGAATACATCGTATACAAAATCCGTAGGCCAGTGAACCACCTCGGTACAAAACTGGTGTCACCACACCAAAATGGGCTCACCAGCCTATATAATATACAAAAATACACACGGGAACACGCATGGTGCCTCTAGAGCACCACCACCTAGCCCTTCCTTTGGAGGTGGTGCCCCACCCACTATCCATCCCTCCAGACTTGGAGGTAACTGCCCAGTCATCGCAGCACCTGCTACTGCTACTCGTCGAACCACGGTTTGACACATAAACAGAACCCCCACACACTACACTAGGACGCCATCATCCTGGATGTGCGACAACATGCCCTCAGGCACACCCTGTAGCACTGCCTCCAAGCGACAATGAATATCCTCAAAATCTCCCCCGGCCTCGACCGAAGGAGAATGTGATGGCCCTACACCAGGGTCTTCAAAATGATGTCTCCTAGCCTCTCTCTCCTCTCCAGCTAGTCTCGCCTCAGCATCCTCACATCGTCATCTCTCTCCCACCTGCGGCTCTCCCCACGGAGCCCTCACCAGCCCCTGACGAGCCAACACTCTAACCCACTCCACCTCACGCCCGGGAGGTCCCACATCTGCACATACAAACAAACAAAAGATATCATCGACATCCATCTATAAATAATACACATGCTATACTATCTAAATATAAAAAAATAAAAAATCACATCATACCTCAATGGTTGAACACCTCTCATGGAGGTAACACCATATCCAGATCACCCCGGAAGTCCACCCCATAGTACGGATACTGCAGTAGGATCTGCGGCATCTGTCGTCGCACCTCTGCAGCCTCGACTGTGAAAAAATGGCCACTCTCCCCACCACCGTGGCGAATCAAAATCCTCAACCACTGCATCAGTCATGGCTCTCATGCACCAGGTGCACCCAATAACACTCTAGGGTGCAACATCAACACCCTCTCCAAAAACCATGCCACCAAGATGGACCCAAAGGAAAAATCCCCTGATTCTACAACCCAACACTTGTCGAGTTTCTCTACCATCTTGGCATGCATCATCAAGCCCCAGGAAACATTCTCTCCTGCTAGTTCCCTCCCCATAATCCTCAGTTGACCACCACTGATCTGCTGAGTCGATAGGGACCCATAAACCCTCACAACCATTGTTGCTACACAATGATGAACCAGGGCATCCATAGCCCCGATACTCACCATGGATCTCGACATAAAATCCTCCCTCAAACAATACTTCTGACCTAAGGTAGCCAACTACCCATCCCCAGGTAATACGGGCTCCGCTAGTAAGGGAATTCCCCGAAAAGGGAGCCCAGTCAAAAAATACACATCCTCCACCGCAGTGAAGGCCAAATGCTCACCCCACACCATAAAACAATGCAGATCCAGACTCCACATCCAGATCAAGAACTGTAGGAGGTACTCCTGGGACCATATCAAGGGGCACTCAAAGAACTTTAGCAGCCCACAAGCTTCCAAAGTGTCATGAACCGTCGACTCCTCAATGGCCACAGCCTCCCTGAGCTGTGACCAATCCCTCTCTCTCTAGTGAACCGACATCATCCCAAATGATCACCTGCAATCACATAATCCAGTTCTCAATCATCCATCTCAAACATAAACACATTAAAAATCTCAAAAAAAGATAAGTTTGGCATATGTCATCTTTGCCCCCAAAGCGCAGCTGTTTAAACCCACAGGCATGCACACATGCATGCCTATTCACCCCACAAGCGTGCACACATGCGCGCCTGTCCATCCCATAGGCACGCACACATGTGCACCTATATATCCCATAGGCACACATGTGTGTGCGCCTGTTAGCCATATAGAGTCACCTTCATGCACCACTATCACGTACACAAGCATGCATCAGAGCGTGCATGTCCACTACTGTTATAACCCTAAAATGCACCATACAGGTTTACCTGGCATCAGGCCAACTCATGCCTCTTCCTAGCCAAAGCCTTGCTGAGTAATTCCTCAAAAACCACTTAAAAACAAACAACCCGCGCCCTAACTTCTCACTAGGCGCGGGCATCCGCTTGCTGTCTTCTTACTGCACGCGGGTATCCGCGGGCTAGCCCAAAACAGCCCGCGAGTACCTAACAATGCAAAAAATCAGGGAAGTTTCCGCCGAGACTCGGGGCTTTTTGTCAGTTAACTGAAACTC
>ML817963.1:139504-158669 GCA_009831015.1 Picea engelmannii
TTATTCTTCTCTTGTATGCATGTGAAGAAAGAGGTTTTAGATTCGGGTAGAAGGTCAAAAGTTAAGTCTTAAGGGTCATTTTCTGCGTATAAGTTTAGAGCCCTAGCTTATTAGTCCGTAGGGTAGAAATACCCAACAACAACTACATAGTCGCGCACCCATGCGTAGCTATTTAGCTTACAGAAGTGCATACCATGCACACCTGTTTCCCTCATTAGGGCACCCCTGCACATGGATATCTGGATCACAGGTCTGCACCCATGCGCGCATATTTCCCGATCGCCTATGCACTGGGGGTACCACACCCACAAAACCCCCTGTACAACTCTCCGTACAAGCCCTACCCACAAATAAAAAACCTAATTCTATGCAGGACGATAAGACAACTAACCCGAAGCTCGTTGGTCCTGAATTGGCTACCTCGTTCTCCTGAAATCTCCAAATATCCTCTGAATATCTCTCTTCCAATCACTTTGACAGCAGATACAAATGAGGTGGCAATGTGGGCCCTACATCTATATATATTCCTTTTTGCCAAACTTCCAGACCCCATTCTGGGAGCGTCAGGTGTCTGTTTTTTTATCTATCTTCAGCCATGAGATCAACACCCTGTCCTCTACATCAAGATATTCCTCAAGCCATTTTTCATCCTTAGCCCCCAGGGATCCACTATTGCATACCCCATCTAGGTACGCATGCTCATGTTCAAAATTATCAAATAAATGCTTGTATGTTCAATTCTGTTCAGATATTGTTCACGTCAGGTATTTGGCTTTCATGTGTGCAGGTACTTGGTCATCATACACCAGCGCAACCCCTTCAGGTATTTAATCAACATTGGCATGTAATCATTCCCTCTGAATCTCAATTGCATCCCCAGTCACACCCTCTAAAATTTTCCTTTAGGGTCTCCATCCCCGACTCTGTAGTATTGCCACCTCCACTGCATTTTGGGTACTGTCACCTGGTAGCACTCACCCCCACATGAGTTGTCCCATTCATAGACCCCTTGGCACTTTGACACTCATGTTGTTTTCAAACCTTTAGGGATGGGAGTCCTAATAGTCTTACATCATGTCATGAATCAGCCACATACTCCTTCTCCTCATTTTGTGAGCCTTCCCAACGGACTACCAAGGCACTTCCTCACAGATTATTTTGACTACACTCCCACAACATCATTTACCATCCATTTCACCCATCATCAGTCTTCCCATCCTCAGATTTCCCTCCATACATTTCCCTACTACAAAAACCAGCCTATGGGCCCCCCACCCTCCACTTTTTTTTTTTCCACCAACTTCCGCCATCCCTAGGCCAAGCCATCCTACACTGGGGCACCCGTTTCTATATCTGCATTATTATCCCCACTAATTTTTTAATTCTTTTTGTAATTAAGTCATTGTTTCCAACATTTTACATAGCTTTTTGTCGTCACCATTGGAAACCTTCTTGGGAAACACAACCCATGTCACCCTTGGTTTGGGCACTCCTTATCATCTACTCCTGTTGACATTGTTCGTAAACTCTGAGTATCCTACAGGCCACCTACCTCTGCTCTCTGAGTTTGTTCACTTTGTCTCACCTCTGGCACAACTTATCCCACATCTTGTTGTCCCCCCTGACACTTGACCTCATTAAATGGTTACAACCACTTATACTTCACATATATCCCCAACCAAGGGTAGTCTTGAGTCTCCACACGTCTTGACTTCGTCCATGTACCTCCTCAGTTCCTAACCTCACCTAGTAGATTTCACGAAGCCCTTTGCTTCTTGGAGTCGCGTCTCCCTTTTTGTCGACATCAGCATAGTTTCCAGAAGGGTGACAGTATATTGAATCTCATTACCTTTCCAATGAAAAGTCTCAAACGGCATAGGGAGACCCATAATTTCTCCCTGCTGTCATTGACCCCCATAACATTCGACTTCAACACTTTCTCATGTTACGGTGGGTCGTACTTTACGACTATTGCAGTTGTTTCTTTTATTTGCCGAAGACCTCTGAACTTGGCTGCGCTATCACTGCCTACAGAATCCGTGATACTTCTTACATGTGTCATTTCCTACTATTCAGAGTATGTTCCTCCTCACAATTGTCCTCTCCCTTTATCACAACCGCCCCCGAGGGCGCTGCAGTTGTCTACATCAACACACAGTTTTAGTTACCGTACAACACCCTTTTTTGAGTTACATGACACGAGCATGGGGCATTCCCACCTCATTTGTACACAATTTATTTTACACACCTTGTGGAAGGTTGGGTCCTACAGGTTCCCTTCTCCCTCCAAAGGGTCACTCTTGATACTCTCACTATCGCTCTTTCTTACAACGGTACTCTTAGAAGAAGAAACATTGATGAATTTCAGCTATCCGTATGCTCTTAACCTCATCCATCATGGGGCATCTGCTATCACTGAAATTTCATCCCCAAACAGTTATAGTAATCCAGCATCTTCAAACATTTATAAGTCCACCCATGGACCAAAATTACCAATTTTTTTTTTCCAAAAGGTCCAAAACTATACAACTAGTTATAAACTCAAGATGCGCTATGACTACACAGGGCGCGCGTGCACATGCGCCATCCAGAAATGCAGTAAAAGTGCACATGTGCACGATGCACGACTGTGGTTGCTAAAAGCCACGCACACCTAAGAATGACGCATTTATGAGATTGGTCGGCCTCCCACCCACTTCTAGTTCAGCTTCCAAGTTGATTTGACATCCAAATTTAAGTTGGATCTGACTGGGTGGCTGGTCAAAGACCTAAAGGTTCCCTAAACAACCCCTTTTCACACTAAACGTTGGATGCACAATACCTCAAAGTGGTGCTATAAAACAAGGCCATGGGTGCACTACATTTTCAAGGAAATCATTTGCAAGGTTATGATGCTTCTATTCTCTTGGGGAATCCTCTTTTCTCATCAAGAGCATACTAGCACCATTCAATTTAGGCAATCCACATCACCTTTTGAGTGGGTTATATTGGGATTCTTTCACCATTTCTTTCAAGTTTCAAAGTTGTAAGAAGAGCTCAATTGTGGGGGTCCAAGGGCCCTCCCTTGGAGGAAGAAGGGACCCAAAGTCCACTTTCTTCTCGGTGTTTTCTTTTCACTAATACAATCCTTTCTATTGGTGACATGAGTCTTGTTTGTTTCTTGTTCTTATGTCCTTATGCTCAATAGTTTAGTTGTTCTTTCCTTTCTTAGTTTAATTATTAGCTTAGTCTTTTATGTTTATTCTTCTAACCCTTTCCCTCACTTCTGTCTTGCTTAGTTGACCCAACTAATCTTGTAAGCACCTATATTTTTTCTCATTCAGGTGACAAATGAGGCACAATAGCCACAGCACAATCCATACTTCCCATTTCCTAGCCCCCCACAACCCATGGCTCCACCACAAGGACATCCACACACTGGGGTTAATTTTGTTCAACCCTCTCCCATTCAGCAATATCAAAATTTTGAACAAATGAATACAGAAAATCCATCCCATCAATCGAACAATGCTAGAAAGAAAGGAAAAAACTAGAACAATAATAATCCTGGACCAGGAGGAAACCAAAACCAACCTGTTGGGGGCAACTAAGACACAGGGAACCAAAACCCTCAAGGGGGCAATAATAAACACGAAGGGAAAAATAACAACAATATTCGGACCAATTTCCCTTGTGCCCTTTGTGGTGAGTTTGGTCACTATACTTATCGTTTCCCCCAAATCGCTGACTTTAAACGGATGAAAGAATATGTAAGTGGACCACGTCCCCTGGCACCGCCTGACCCCCAGTAGGCCCCACAACAATATGTGCAGCAACCACCCCAGTCGTGCTGCAAAACCCCATCCCACACCAGGGGGTAATGAACACCCAACAAGACATTCAACCTACCCTACCATAGATAGGACAATATCCTAATCTAGGAAATCATGTCGATCGTACTATCCTCCTCACTAGTGAGGAAGAAGTTCTTCTACAAACACACATTCGTCAATACAACGCAACTCCTGAGTCAGATCCCACCACCTCGAATGCACCCCCAGTCGTAAATGGGCCCCCTTTGATGATTCCTTGCCCTAATATTGAACCACCCCTTCGTATTCCTTGCATCCCCTTATAAAGGAATTTCCACAACCCTCAGGCTAGGGTGGCTCATAATTACAGTTTGGTCGATGATTTGGCACAATCTCCTGCTGCTGTGTCAGTCTTAGAAGTCCTTCAAAATTTTCCTACTCAACAAAAGTCATTACTTTCCACTCTTAGGGAAGTCGACCCTGTGGATACCCGACTCATTACATTTTATCTCGATAGCAGAGAACCTCGCCTCCTCGCTCTCATCGATTTTCAAATCCCCATTAAAATCTGAAACATTATAGTTCATCGTTGCATCATTGAAGAGGGTGCATCCATATGCATTATGTCAAAATATTTATGGAAGAAGCTTACTTCCCCTGAACTTATACCATCTGTCATTACCTTGAGAGCCTACGATGGAAGACCCTCATCTCCCGAGGGACTCTTCCAAAATGTCCCCGTCGATCTCGGGGGAAAAACCATTCTGATTGACATTGAGGTTATCGATGCCCCGCTCGACTACAATATCTTGTTTGTTCATAGCTACATGTATGCTATGAAGGCCGTCGCCTCTTCTGTTTTCCTAGCCATGATGTTTCCCCATAACAGAAAAATCATTACCATCAATCAAGTATCACATTATGAGCCCAACCCCTTATCCAACATCGATAACATCCTCCCTTTCATACACACTAATCCCGACGCCTATCCACTCAAAGACATGGGCCCGGAAATCTTCAAAGACCCATCCTTGCTAGGGACATACCATGGAGCACCACCGCTCCTCCATCCCTCATCCCAGGTATGTGTCGTATCCTCCAATGGAACGACAACTGAAGATACTCTCCCTCCCACTAAGGCCTCTTTTATCCTTGATGTCCCACTAGTCGCATAACTTCTCCCTCAGGAACCCTATGGAACTAGCTCAGCTCGACCCATTCCTAATCTTCCCCCCCCCCAGGGCCATATCCCAATCTGGGAAACCATCCCCCAAGCCATTTCCCAAATCCCTTTCTTTTACCCCCCACCAGGTATACAAGATTTCCAAGTAGTTGCAACACTTACCCTTCCTAACATGGTACTGGAAATCCCAGTTTGGTATCTACATCCACCTAATATGGTCCCTCAACCATCCCTCCCTCCCCAAACAGATAGAGTTCCGATGCAGATTCCAATACCTACTCCCGAATAAACACCCTCACCCCCTCTTGATAACACCATCGCTACAGCTGGGGGTAGATGAAAGAAGAAAGATCACATCGCTCCTCTCCCTCCTCGCATCCAACCTCCTTGTGCACTCTACGAGAAAGAAATACACCCCACTAATCAATGTCCCTCTCTCCCTGAGTTACGTAATCTCATTCAACTCCCTCGAGCACCACCATCACTCATCGCTTCCTCCAGTATTGTTGCTATCTCCCCAAACACAAGTAACAAAGGATTGCGGACCAAATTTGCATGTGCCATCTGTTCAGAATATGGCCATTACACACACCATTGTCCAGCATTACCTCAATTTTGGCAGACACTAATAGTCATACGCAAAAAATTTCAGCAAGGACCCACCCCAACTCATGTCACTGACATCCATTATGTCACGACCTCAGTCAACGAATGGATGAGATGTCCTTTCTCTTTATGTGAATCACTTGATCATTTCACATATCAATGTCATATGATCATTCAATACAAGCATCGCCAAATGGCCCTTATTCAAAATCACACACCCTGTCCTCCAGCAGAACCAGTGAATACCCTTACCCCATCACTTGCTATGGTTCATATCTTTAAACTAGAACCTGAGGCACTCCCTACTCCCCCATGGTTCTTGGATGACTTATATGAGGATTTACCCCCAAATCCCCCCAATTCCCTCGTTCTTTTCCCCATGGAAATTTTACGCTCGAATACCATTTTTAACCCTTAGTATCTCGATATTTGGTTTATGTCAAGTGAACCATCACAATCTCCTTGCACCACTCCCCCTGCTTCTTCATCACCAGACGAAAATGACACGGTGATAGTCACCAATATTCCTCTTCTAGATCCCTTGTATTCCCGACAATTCCACTGTGACGAGGACATACTCGAGGAATTAATCACCCTCAACTGCCCATGGGATGCGCTACACCATCGATATCTCTTTCTTTCACAGGAAGCCTTTGCGTCTCCTAACCAATACCCCATATACGCAGTCAAAACCAAGGATTTTATCTCATCAGGACATATCGATTGGTTCAACAACCCTATCCCTGCCCCTGATGCTTTTGAAGAAGGAAATATGGCCAACATTTCCCCCACCATTAAAATTGATATTTCCCTCAAAAAGGGAATCATCGAGGAAATCACTATTTGCGCCGCATGCACTCCTGAAGAAATTACTGCTTACAAAACTCTCTTCCAGCAATACCGGGACATTTTTTCTTGGTCATACATGGAGATGCCCGGCCTTGACCCCTCTATCGTCAAACACCGCATCGACACTTGGCCTGATATCACACCAGTCTGCCAAAAATAGAGACTGCTACACCCATCCAAAGCAGTGCCCATCAAAGCCGAGATTGACAAATTACGCGCTACAGGGTTCATTTACCCCATCGCCTATACATCATGGGTCTCCAACCCTGTCCCTGTTAACAAAAAATAGGGCACTATCTATTTCTGTATGGACTTCCATGACCTCAATCATGCCTGTCCCAAAGACAACTTTCCAACGCCCTTCATCGACCAAATTATCAATGATTGCGTAGGTCACGAGGCTTTGTCCTTCATGGACGGTTTCTCTGGCTACAACCAAATCCAAATTCACCCCGCCGATCAATACAAGACCGCATTCACTATCCCTTGGGGCACCTTTTCATATCATGTCATGCCATTTGGCCTCATTAATGTCGGCGCCACTTTCCAACGGGCCATGACATACGTTTTTCATGACCTGGCTCACATCATCCTCGCATATTTGGACAACCTTATCGCTCGATCCAAGAAATGCACTCAGCATCTCAATGATCTACACATCATCTTTCACAGGTGTCTTCAGTACAATATCCACTTGAATCCCCTCAAGTGTGTATTCTACGTCACTGTTAGCCACCTTCCTGGGTTCATTGTTTCCCAAAGTCGTATTAACATGGATCCCCTCAAAGTCCAAGCCATCACGGAAATTCCCCCTTGGAATTTACGCCAACTACAGAGCCTACAAGGAAAAGATAACTTTTTATGACGCTTTGTCCCAGACTATGCCACTCGAGCACATGATTTCCTTTGCTTACTATGCCATGACATCCCATTCCACTAGGATGAACATGCCCAAAACACTTTCGATGATCTTAAAATGGCTCTCTCCAATGCCCCTTTGATTAGCCCACCCGACTATAACTGCGACTATATCCTCTACATATCAACCTCAGCCATCTCAGTAGCAGGAGTTCTCATTCAAATTGTGGATGATGACCGTGAGCATGTCATTTACTACATTAGTAAAAACCTCTCAAGGACACCCTTAAAATACAATCACGAAGAGAAAATAGCCCTTGTAGTCGTCCTTGCAGTCCAGAAGCTACGCCATTACATTCTGCTTTGAACTACCAAATTCATAGCAGATTCCAACCCCATGCAATACTTGCTTAGTCGTCGAAAAATTAACGGTAAAATTGCTCGATGGATCATCATCCTTCAAGAGTACGATCTCAAATTTTCAACATCCAAGAGCAAGAAAGCTCTCATCCTCTCCAAAAATATCACGACATTTCCCTCCGACACTACCAGTTCACCGCTCAATACCAACTTCCCTGATGAACATCTCTTTTACATCTCCTCGGATGACCCTTGGTATGGCGACCTTCTCGTCTATCTCCAAACACAAAAAATCGGCAACCACCTCTCCAGAGATGATCGTCGATGTATTCGTCACTAGGCACCCCGCTACCTCCTCATCAGGGATATCTTATATTGGTGAGGGGTCGACACCATACTCCGTCGATGCTTGACTATTGACGAAGCTGATAGAGTCTTGAATGACTGCCACAATGGCACTTGCAGGGGCCATCTATCAGGGATGTCCACCGCTCAGAAAATCATCTGCGCAGGTTACTTTTGGCCGACATTATTTCACGACTGCATTCATGCCATGAAACAATGTGATAAATACCATCTTTATGCCAACAAGGCACGTGCACCACCTGCTCTTCTACACCCAATCATCACTGCTGGTCCCTTTTGTAAATGGGGCATTGACTTCATGACTTGCAACCCTCCATCCAACAATGGACACAAATACATAGTCGTTGCAGTCGATTACTTTACCATGTGGGCTAAATCCATGCCTACCTTCAAAAACACCACTGACATAGCAACACGTTTTTTCTTTAACCACATCATATCCCTCTTTGGAGTACCACTCCAACTAGTCTCTGATCATGGGAAACATTTTGAGAATGATATTTTCATTGAACTCTCATCCAAGTTAGGCTTCTCCCATGAGTTTGCCTCACCATACTACCCTCAATCCAACAGACAGGTAGAATCAGTTAAAAAGGTCCTCAAAACCATGTTGCAACGCATGATTAACAAACATAAAACCAATTGGCATCATATGTTATTTTCCGCGCTCTGGGATTAGTGCACAACAATCAAAACTGCCACTAGGTTCACACCTTTTTCATCTAGTCCACGTAGTTGAGGCCACTCTTCCCATCAAGTGCGAAATTCCCACCTTACGCATTGCCATCAAGTTATTACCCGACATTGTGCCAATGGAGCAGCGTTTGCTGAACTTAGAGTCCCTAGATGAAGATCGTCGATCCATATTATAGAACAATGAGACAGCCAAAAAATGGTCAAATGCCACCTTTGATTGCCATGTCAACCTTCGCTCATTCAACGAAGGAAACCTTTTCATCGCTTACAATATCGCTCATGATACCCTCGGCCATGGAAAATTCGAGTCCCTATGGCATGGGCCATACATCATCCAACATTGCCTCACTAAAGGCGCATACATCCTGGCCTCCTGAGAGGGCCATCCTCTCAAAGAACCCGTCAATGAGTTGTACTTAAAGAAATCTTACGCCTAAGCGTATCCTTACTACACTAGGATTTTTATTTTCTGTACGTCTTTCGTAGAGATTTTAATCTTCTTTTCTCCATACCTCACATCTAATCTATCACTTGTGTTATTGACAGATGCCACCCCCATCAGCCTACCACATCGGTTACGTCGATGGAGCTAGCCACTGGACACAGAATCTCGCTTCGACTGCTTGGGCCCTCTATTCACCTTCACATGACCTACTCTACACCAGCAACATATGTTTAGGCTCAGCCACCAACAATCAAGAAGAATACACTACCCTCATTGGTATCCTCATCGAGGCCATTCATAGCCATATTCGTCACCTTAGTTTCTTATTAGATTCCCAACTTGTCATCCTGCATCTCAACAATGTGTACCGTGTCCGTTATCCTTGCCTCTTTCGCAAATACATGCAGGTTAGACTTTTATCTCAACATTTTTATTTCATTACATTTACACATATCCCAAGAAAATTCAATCAAATAATAGATAACATGGCTAACATTATACTAGATTGGCATATATCACATCAAGACATCTTTACACACACATAAACCATCAGAAGTCTTTCACAGAAGATAGATCAAACATCATCAACTACATTAAAAATAATAAACAAAAAACACATCACACATGTACACATTACCAAGATCCCAAAATGTATATCCATATATATATATAGGTCAAAGTGTCATAAGTGTTTACAAAAATTATACAACGCCCGTAGGCAGGTGAGTCACCTCATCCCTATCAATACAAAACTGGATGTTGCAACTATACAAAACAAGCTCACCAGCCTATATCAAATACAAAAATACATATCTAATGGCCCTCAGAGTGCCTCTAGTGCTCCAGCACTAGGTCCTCCCTCTAGTGGAGGTACCCCACCATCTCTAGGTACCTCAGGTCCTAGGGGCAATCGCCCAGTCATCGTAGCTCCGACTATAGTTTCTCTACAGATCAGGGTCCACGACTCTGCTGGAAGCCCAATACACTGCTCAAGGATCCCCTCATCCTAGATCCACACCCACATCCCCTTGGGCACTCCCCATAGAACCGCCTCTAATCGACAGCGAAAATCATCGAACTCTCCCCCGGCCTCGACCGGAGGAGCATGTGACGACCTTGCACTGGGGTCATCATAATGGCGTCTCCTGGCTGCTCTATCCTCATCACCAGGCCTCACCCCAACATCCTCTTTTCATTGCCTCTCCCCTGCTCACAGATCTACCTACGGAGGTCTCATACGCCCCTGGCGGGCTGGCACTCTGATCAGCTCAACCTCCCGTCCATGAGGTCCCACATCTACATAAACAAACACATGATAGTATCAACATCCATACAAATATCAACCATATGTTATACTATCTAAACAAATAAAAAACTAGCAAAAATAACATCATACCTCGGTGGTCAAATACCTCTCCCGGGGGTAATATCATCTTGAGGTCATAACGAAAATCTACCCCACTGTATGGAAACTGAAATATAATCTATGGAATTTGACGCCAGACCTATGCAACCTCGGCCGTGAAGTAATGGCCACCCTCCCCACCCCCATGATGAACCAAAATCGTCACCCACCGTCGTAGTCACGACTCTCGCGCTCCTAGTGGGTCTAACAAAACTCTCAGGCACAACATAGGCACCCTCTATAGAAACCAAGCCACCATAATTGATCCAAAAGAAAAATCCCCTGAGTTTGCCACTCGACACTTGGTGAGTTGTCCCACCATCTTGGTGTGCGGCATCAAGCCCCGGGCAAAATAATCACCCCCTAGTACCCGCTGCATGATCCTCAGCTAGCCACCACTGATACGCTGAGTCGCGAGGGATCCATAAACTCTCACAATCATCACTGCCATGCAACGATGTACTAGGGCATCCATTGCCCCAATCCTCACCACTGACCCAGACATGAAATCCTCTCCCAAATAATATGCCCAGACAAAGGTCGCCAACTGCCCCTCTCCAACTATCACCAGCTTCGTCGGTAGAAAGGTTCCCCGAAAAGGGATCCCAGTTAGAAAATAGACATCCTCCTCAGCAGAGAATGAAAAGTGCTCCCCATGCACAATAAAACACTGCAATTCCAGAATCCACATGGAAATCAGGAATTGCAGCAGATACTCCTGTGCCCTCACCAGTGAGCACTCAAAAAACTTCAGTAGCCCATAGGCTGCCAAAGCACCACGAACCACCAGATCCTCATCCCTCATGGCCTCCCTCAGTCGAGCCCAACCCCTCTCCCTCCAACGGATCGACATCTTCCCAAATGATCACCTTCATCCACATATATAGTACTCGATCAACCATCACAATTCATCAAAACACCAAAATCTCCCCAAAAACAGATAAGTTTTTCTCACCCATAGCTTTGCCTCAAGGGCGCGGCTATTATCCCCACAGGAATGAACACAAGTGTACCTATTTACCCCATAGTCGCGCCTGTTCATCCCATAGGCACACACCAAATGTGCGCCTATTCATTGCACAGTTGCACATTCGTGCACAACTGTTAGCACTACAGTCGCGCACATATGTGCGGTTGTGGTTCGAACAGGCATGCACCCCATGCGCACCTGTTTTCCCACATTGTGCGCCCCCCCTACATGACTATGCCCATTACAATCGTGCATTTGTGCATGGGTCGCCATCAATCGCCCACGCATTTGGGGGACCACACTATCAAAAACCCATCGTACGGTCATCCGTACGGTCCTACCCAAAGATTGATACCTAACTACTCTACAAGAGGATGAGACCACTAACCTAACTCTCTTACCTCCTGGATCAGCTTCCTCGCACTCCCTAAATCTTCGAATATGCTCTGGAATCTCCTCTCTGATCATTATACAAGAAAGTACAAATGAGGTGGCAATGTGGGACCTACAGCTATATATAGGCCCTTTTTGCCAAAACTTCCATACCCCCTTCTGAGAGCTCCGGACATCTATTTTTTGATCCGTCTTCAGCCACAAGATTAGGATCCCGCTGCCTATGCAGTCATGCTTTCCAGGTCACTATCCATCCCCAGCCCCTGGGGAGCCATTTTCTCATACCCCGTTCAAGTACGCATGCTCATGTTCAAAATTATCAAATAACTGTTATATGTTCGTTATCTTCAAATATTGTTCACATTGGGTATTTGGTTTTCATGTGTGCAGGTACTTGGTCATCACACACCAATGCGACCCCTTTAGCTATATGATCGACACTGGCATGTAATCATTCCCTCTTAATCTCAATTGCATCTCCAATCACACCCTTTGAAATTTTCCTTTAGGGTCCCTATATCCGTCTCTGCAGTACTGTCACCTCCACTGCATTTTGGTACTGTCACCCGGTAGCACTCTCCCCCACATGAGTTGTCCCATTCATATTCCCCCTTGGAACTTTGATACTCATGTTGTTTTCACCCTTTAGGGATGGGAGTCCTGATAGTCTTACGCATTTTCGAGAATCAACCACATACTCCTTCTCTTCCTTTTTCTAACTTTCCCAATGGACTCCCAGGTTATCTCATCATGGTTCTATTTTGACTGCACCTCTGTAGTATCATTACCCATCCATTTCATCCATAGTCATTTTTCCCATCTGGGAATTCCCCTTCATTCATTTACCTCATACAGAGACCCGCCCATGGGGCCGCTCACCCTCCACCAGTTCCCTACACAACTTGCACCCTCATAGGCCAAGCCATCTTGCACTGGGGTACCCGTTTCAGTATTTGTATGCTCATCCCCAATTATTTATTTACTTGGCAATTGTACAAAGCCTTTGTTTCCATCATTTACATAGCTTTTTGTCATCACCTTTGACGACCTTCTTCCTTTTGGAAAACGCAACCCATGTCACTCTTGGTTGGGGCATCCATTATATTCTACCCCGGTTGACATAGTCCATAAACCTCGAGTATCCCATAGGCCACCTACCTCTACTCTCTGAGTTTGTTCACTTCGTCTCGCCTCTGGCACAACTTATCCCTTGTCTAGTTGTCCCCCTGACACTCGACCTAGTTGTACGGTTGTTGCCACTTCACATATATCCCCAACCAAGGGTAGTCTTAAGTCTCCACCCATCTTTACTTCTTCCATGTACCTCCTTAGTTTTTGATCACATCCAGTGAATTTCCTGAAGCCATCTACTTCTTAGCATCATGTTTTCTTTTCTGTCAACATCATCACTATTTCTAGAAGGGAAACCGTATCTTGACCCTCATTACCTTTACAATGAGGAGTCTCAAACGACACAGGGAGCACCATCATTTCTCTCTACTGTCATTGACCCCCATAATATTCGACTTCAACACTCTCTCATGTTACGGTGGGTCTTACTTTGTGACTATTGCAGTTGTTTTTTTTATTTGCCAAAGACCTCTGAAATTTGTTGGGCCATCAATGCTCGCCAAATCCTTGATACTTCCTCCAAGTGTCATTCCTTACTTTTCAGAGTATTGTTCCTCATCAAAATTGTCCTCTTCTCTTATCAACACAACCCCGAGGGATATGCACTCATTTTCACCAACATACCACTTCAACTACTGTCTTACACATGTTTTGAGTACATGACACAAGCATGGGGCATGCCCGCCTCGTTTGTACACAATTTATTTTTCACACCTTCAGAATGGTCGGGTCCTATAGGTTCCCTTCTCCCTCTAATGGATCACTCTTAATACTCTCACTATCGCTCTTTCTTATAATCGTACTCTCAGTAGAAGAAACATTGATGAATTTTGGCTATATGTATGCTCCTAACCTCATCCATCAGGGGGCATCTGTTATCACTAAAATTTTGTCCGCAAATAGTTACAGGAATCCAACATCTCCGAATAGTTATTAAGTTCACCCATGGACAAAAAGTACCAAAAAATCATTTCCAAAAGGTCCAAAAATATACAACCAGTTATAAAATCAGGATACGCTATGACTATACAGGAAGTACGCGCACATGCACCATCAAGAAACGCAGGAAAAGTGCACATGCGTAGGATGTGTGACTATGGATTCTAAAATCCATGCACACCTGAGAACGATGCATTTATGATGTTGGTCGGCCTCCCACTCACTTCTAGTTCAGCTTCCAAGTCAATTTGACATCCAAATATCGGCTGAATCTGGTTGGGTGGCCAGTCAAATACCTAAAGGTGCCCTAAACAACCCCTTGTTCACACTAAAATTTGGTTGCATAATACCTCCAAGTTGTGCTATAAAAAGAGGCCAATGTGCACTACATCTAGAAGGAATTCATTTGTAAGGTTATGTTGTTGCTATTCTCTTGGGGAATCCTCTTTTCTCATCAAAAGCATACTAGCACCATTCCATTTGAGATTTTCACATCACCCTTTGAGTGAATTAGCTTGGTATTCTTTCACCATTTCTTTCAAGTTTTCAAGTTGTAAGAAGAGCTCAATCTTGGGGGTCCAAGATCCCTCCCTTGGAGGAAGAAGGGACCCAAAGTACCCCTTTCTCTTTGGTGTTCTTTTTTCAATAATACAATCATTTCCATTGGTGACATGAGTCTTGTTTGTTTCTTGTTCTTATGTCTTTATGCACTATAGTTTAATTGTTTTTTATCATTCCTAGTTTAATTCTTAGCTTAGTCTTTTATGCTTTATTCTTCTAACCCTTTCCTTTAGTGTTGTCTTGCTTAGCTAACCCAACTAGGCTTGTAAGCACCTTTGTTTTGCTCATTCAAGTGAAAAAAGAGGTGCAACAATGTGGGCAGGAATCATACTAAGAAAAATCCAAGTCCACAGGAGATAAAACTAAAGCATGGTCCTGAAAGTGGCCACACCAAAACGAGCACCTCAAAGAAGGCCCAACATGGAGCCAAGAGACATTCAATGGAATATTCCTCTAGTGAGGACACTAACAACTCCAAGGAATCTTCTAGAGGAAAAACTCATTCCCATTCTCAAACAAGAGGAGAGAAGAGGAAACATTCCAAGAGTTGTGACCCTGAAGAATTCAAGAAAGACAAACCACCCACCTTCGATGGAGATATTAAGAAGGGGGAAGAAGCAGAAGTTTGGATACTCGGCTTGAAGAAGTGCTTTAGATTCCATGACCACTCTAAAAACTTAAAGGCTCGGATAGTCATTTTCAACCTAAAGGGTAAAGATTCCATTTGGTGGGAATACCTTAGGAATGTGAAAGGATTCCATGAGAAGGACTTGTCATGGAAACAATTTGATAAATAATTCAAGAAGAAGTACCTATCAGAAAAGTACTTTGATGGGAAGACCAAGGAGTTCTATGAACTCAAGCTGGGACAACTCACCATAGATGAGTTTATCAAAAAAATTCTCGAGTTGATGAGGTATGTGCCCTACATAAAATATGAAAAGTTAAATATGCAACGATTTATTAGTGGCTTACCTCAGTCCTACCAAGACATAATTGAGATTGATGAGCCAAAGACCTTATAAGATACTATTTGAAAATCAAGGTGTTGATATGAGCAATTCAAGAGTAAGACAGAACCCCGTGAAAAATGGAAGAAGAAAAATAACTCAAGATTCAAGAAGAAGGGGCTTAAACCCTCGAAATTTAAGAACCCTGGTAAGTGCTCTAGGATGAGCCTTCCTGCTAGAAGTGTGTATCAGCAAAATTTTCCATCCCAGAGTGGAAATAAACCATTCAGAGCAGCTCCAAGTAAGACTGATAATACAAAAAGAGAAACCTTGAAATGTTGGAGTTGTGGAGAGGAACATATGCTAAGGTATTGTCTGCATAGGAAACAAAACCCTAGGAGGGTCTACAACATCCAAGAGGCTACCACGATCAATGATGTGGCTAGGAGCCTGCCACAAATTTATGCAGCCTTGCATAATAGACAAGCTAACCATTAAGATTTAGTGGTGGAGATGGAAGGTACGATTAGTAACCATCTTGTTTCCATTTTAATTGACCCTGGTTCTAATTTGAGTTATGTTTCCCCTCAAATGGTTGATAAATGTAAATTGCAACAATTTAAACATGTTAAATCATGGCTGGTACAACTAGCCACTATAACCAAAAAAAAGGTAACATGGGTCATACCAACATGCCAATTTTTCATGAGTGGGTTTCCCACCCAAGAAAACCTAAACATACTTCCTATAGGATCTTATGACCTACTGATTGGCATGGATTGGTTGGCTGCCCACAAAGCCAATTTGGACTGTTACAGTGAAATTTTGGAGTGTGAGAATGAAGAAGGATAACCCTATAGGGGATTCAAAATCATGTCTCAGTGAGACAAATATCAACCCTAAAAGTGAAGAAGTATTGCAGAAATGGATTTCCCTTGTATGAAATACAAGTATTAAACTCTATTGAGAATGACAAAACCAACCTAGAGAACCATCCCATATTGAGAGAATATAAATATGTTTTCCCATAAGAGGTGCCAGGTCTACCTCTAAGAAGGGATATTGACTTTTCAATATAACTTGTACTAGGAGCAGTGCCAATGTCTAGAACACCCTATAGGATGAGTACACTAGAGCTATTTGAGCTCAAACTACAGCTGAAGGAGATGTGGGACAAAGGATACATTCATCCTAGGGTGTCTCCGTGGGGAGAACCAACCTTGTTTGTGAAAAATAAATATGGAATACTCAGATTGTGCATAGATTATAGAAAACTCAACAAGATGACCATCAAGAATAAGTATCCCTTGCCAAGGATTGATGAATTGTTTGACCAATTAAGGGGTGATACCATATTCTCCAAGATTGGATTGAGGTCTAGATACCATCAAGTCCGAATTAAATATGAAGACATCCATGAGACATCCTTTAAGACAAGATATGGCCACTATGAATTTGTGGTGGTGCTATTTGGGCTTACCAATGCACCAACCACTTTTATGTGCTTAATGAATAAAGTATTTAGAAAGTTATTGGAAATATTTGTGTTGGTTTTCATTGATGATATCCTAATATATTCCAAGAATTGGGAAGAACATGAAGAAAATCTCAATCTAGTACTCCAAGTATTAAGAGAACATCAGCTCTATGCTAAGCTTAGTAAGTGTGACATTTTCCAGAAACAAGTCCATTAATTATGCCATGTTATTTTTGAGGAAGGAGTGGCAGTTAATCTTGACAAGATTAAAGCCATCATGGATTGGCCTACCCCAAAGGATGTATCTGGTATCAGATCCTTTATGGGCCTAGTAGGATACTATAGTGTATTCATAAAAGGATTCTCCAAGATTGGTTTCCCAATCACCTCCCTTCAGAAAAAAGGGGGTTAAATTCATTTGGAAATCAGAATGTGAGGAAATATTTCAAGAGATGAAATAAATTCTAACCAATGAACCTGTACTAAAGATTGCATACCCAAACAAGGACTTCCTTTTGTGTACATATGCCTATAAGGAAGGTCTCGGAGGAGTCCTTATGCAAGAAGGACATATCATTTTCTACGAATCTAGAAAATTGAATGAGCATGAAGTAAATTATGTGACCCATGATATGGAATTGGATGTCATAGTGCATGCTCTAAAAACGTGGAGGCATTACCTCTTAGATAGAATATTTGTACTTATGACATACCATAGTGGGTTGAGGTATTTTTTTAACCAACCAAAACTCAATGTGAGACAAGCTAGGTGGATGGATCTTCTTAGTGAGTTTGATTTTTAAATCAAATATATCAAAGGAAAGGAGAATAGGGTGGTTGATGCCCTTAGTAGAAGTATGAAAGTAGTTCACTTGGTAGCTACAAGCGCCAATGAATCATACATCAAAGAGAGGGTCAAAACTGCACAAGAAACAAATTCATTTATAAAGACTGTGACATCATACCTAAAGCAAGATCCCACAGGGATAAAGTATGAAGTTTATCATATGATTAATGATGACCTAATGACTTACAAGGGTAGATTATACATTCCAAATTGTGATGACTTGAAGAGGTTCATAATGGATGAACTACACAAAATACCATATATTGATCATCCTGGTTATTAGAAAATGATCACTGCCACTATGAAACTATTCTATTGGACTGGATTGAAAAAGGAAATAGTTGATTACTTAGCTAAGTGTCTAGAATGTCAACAATTCAAGGCAGAGCACCAACACCCAACAGGGATTTTGCAGCCCCTACCAATTCTCGAATGGAAATGGGAAACCATCTCCATGGATTTCATCATGGTAGTTGTGGAAAAACTAAGCAAGGTTTCTCACTTCATACTCATCAAGTCAACTTGCAAGGAAATAGATATTTCCAACATATTTATTAAAGAGATATTCAAACTGCATGGCATGCCTAAAGAAATTATATCCGACAGAGATACATAGTTTACTTCAAACTTTTGGAAATCTCTGTTTATTGGTTTTGAAACACAATTTCTCTTTAGTGTAGCCCATCATCCTCAGACTGATGGGAAGCAGAGAGGGTAAACTAAGTATTATAAGAATGTTGAGGATGCATGTAATGCATCAACCCAAGAAGTGGGAGGACTACCTACCACTGACATAATTTTCTTACAACAATGGCTATCAAGAGTCATTAAAAATGAGCCCTTTTGAAGCCCTCTATGGAAGAAAATGAAACATTCCAATCAGCTGGAACAACCCAGTAGGCAGAGTTACAATAGGGCAAGTTATGCTAAAGGAAATGGAACAAGTGATTCAAATCAGGCAAAATCTGAAGATAGCCCGAGATAGACAAAAGAGCTATTTAGACATGAAAAGGATAGCTAGAGAGTTCTAAATAGGGGATCATGTGTATCTCCGAGTTATACCCAGGAGAATCTCCTTGAGGATTGGAGCTTATGCCGATATGGCACCTCAGTATTGTGGACCCTTTGAAGTGTTGGATACAGTGCGACCAATAGCTTATCGACTAGCACTTCCTCCCATAATGAAAGCACATAATGGTTTCCATATTTCTTTATTAAAGAAGTATGCACATGATTATAATCATATTATTGACTAGTTTGTGATTCAGGTGGAGCCCGAGGGGAAATTCCTACCAGAATGTAACAACCCTAGTTGAATAAATGTTTAAGGATTATTAA
>ML817964.1:0-20249 GCA_009831015.1 Picea engelmannii
AGACTTTTTTTACTAATTTTGAAAACTTGGAACCACTTGAGTTTAGGTACTTTGACATTTCATTTATGTGCAAGGGAGGTTTTTGTCTTATTTAAATTTGATACATAAAACAGCAACATAGTCATTCTTGTGGAAGGACCTTAGTTTGGGTAAAAAAAATCAACCTTCTTGTAGGAAACCTTGGCATTTGAGCCTTAACTCTACAACAAAAGAATTCAAGAGTATCTTGATTTGGATTAGGCACCCAAATCTTCCAAGTTGCTTTTTGGAAGAACCAATTATCTAAAGCAATGGAAATCCTTTGGCTAAGTGTTTGGCACAGTTGTCCCTTTGAAGGATTTGTTTTGCGCTATAGGGCTTGTGTAGAAATGGATACATGTAACAAACTCCCTAAACAACTAAACTAACTTCTGAAGTTGAAGGTGTCGCTTGAAATTAAATGCTCAACTACAACAATGTAACCAATAAGAGCAAGGAGCTTGGGAAGGTGGTTTTCAAAAAAAACAAAGGGAAAGAAAACAAAATTCCATTTGGTCAAGGAAAGACTAAAATTATAGTGAATCTTAAAAGTATTCAACATTATCCAAAGAAAAATGAGGAAAATAAGAAAAACAAAGATCATGGAAAAAGAATAAAAACAAATACTCAAAGATAAAGGAAAAGACAACAAATCTAAAAAGGAAATCAGTGAACAAAAATGTAGAATAGGAATCACATTAGGAGAATTCAAACTTTACAAGAATAAAGATTGTTAACTATTAGATACTTAATCCTCAGGGATTGAGGTTCTTTGTAAATATTATTTAGGAGAAATATAAAGAGTCATCGGTGAATAGGAAAAGTCATTCAAACCTCTTGGAAGATGAAACCAAGACATCTTAACTTGTATTTATGAATGTCTCACATTAATGCAATGCAATCAAATGTGGTGTTAATTATTCATCTACCCATACCTAGCCTAACATTAACAAATATTTTTTTTTTAAAAGAGAATTCAGCCTCTCCAAAAGAATAATAAGAACTAATAAAATATTTTGAAAACACAAAGAGTATCATTATCTTTGAAAACATGTAGAAGATGAAAAAGAAAAAAAGTAAAGAGATAAAGCATTCAAGAAAGAGATTAGAATAAATAGATTGAGAAGTGTTGGAGTTCAACACTTGAAATAGTGGTAAATCCCTAAGTTAAATGTTGGTGAGTATATATTGATGGTACAATGCACATCAATATTGACATAGACAAGTCATGGTAACATAAACATCAACATGATAGCATGAAAGTAGACATGGCAATCAACAACTACATGGAGAATGATGTCCTTATTAATCTATTAGGTAGTTGAAGAGATATAGGTGGACAAGTTGCTTTTGCTAGACAAGATGAAAGTGTAAGAGGTGCAAACAAAAGTATGTAGATGAAGTTTGTATTAGTAACTTCATTATTGAAGAGGTGAGTCTTAAGGAGTAAATACTTTGTTCCAATAAGGCCTTAAAATCATAGTAACCCCAAGTGATATACATGGATTGTCATGGGAAGGGTGTGAAGTGTAGTACAACCCATGCCATCATTTTTGGTGCATTTGATGTTCAATTTTCCTAAAGTAACTAATATCAAGACAACAAGTGAAAGTGTCTTCAATGGTCAATTGTGTCTTGACCCCAACAAGAGTTGATGAGCCCAATATTGTTATCTATTGTCACTACCTCTCCAAGTTAAGATGATGTAATTTATGCACCTTTACCTGAGATGTGGTACTCATTTCTCAAGCTCGGTCTCAAATGTTTTCCTTTCCCAAGTTACATAGTCAAATGGTAACATGTAAGTAAGTCATGATGGTGAATTAGGGTGAATGTTTTCCTTTACCTTTTCTTTAGTCAATTACTAATCCAAACAAAACCTTACAACAAATGGATCAAACCCAACTCAATAAACACACATATTGTTAGTGTTGTTTTTTTTTCTATTAATATTGAATTATTAAGTAAATCAAAAGTTTGGTGTAGCTTGTTATCTAACATAAGCACAATTTTCAGACAATATTTCTAAATTTTCTTAAACTTTCTAATTCTGATTCAAACTTTACCATTAAAATTTTGTATTCTAAATTGGTTGGCTCAAAATTTGAAATCCTATGACAATATAAGTTTTCAAACAACAAAATCTAAAAATATATAATAAAATAAATCAAATTGCTAAGGGAGTCTTGTTTGACTGATGAGCTTCATGAGGTTGATGGAACATTAAATTGTCCTCCAGGGTTCCATTCCATTCTATTTATGATTTACCCTATCTGAATGGCAGGTCAAAAGGAGATGAGGCCAAATGCAAGTCTAGGCAACTTTGGCAAATATATACCCACAACCAAGTTGAAAAATTTATGCAATGCAGCATCCTTGGGACATGTTTCCTAAGCAACTTCCAACTAAAATAAATAATAATTAACTTGTCTAAAAAATGGTAGCCTTAAAAAGATAAAGATCCTTGGGACATGTTTCCTAAGCAACTTCCACCGAAAATAAATAATAATTAACTTGTCTAAAAAATGGTAGCCTTTAAAATATAAAGATAAGGTGAACAAATTTCTCATTACAACCTGCAAGACATAAACAGTAAAATTAAAACTCATTTTGATTTTGAGCTGCAAAGCTCAGGGCTCAAACATAACTTCATACATATTGGCCACAATCCTCACCAGTCACAAATTTTCAATTATCACAGTTTAGCTACTTACAAGTTCATTCATTGCAATAAATTTATTAACATGCAGAGGACAAACAAAGAAATAACCAGCAGTTTGAAAAACAATAGAAAATGCATCAGTAGAGTTCCGGAAACATTGAAAATAGGCTCTCTTTCTTGAGGCCAAAGCTTAGCAGATAGATTTATTGAGTATAGCATCTCAACTGACTTACATACAACGGATGCAACACGGATACTACATAAACGTGAAAGGTGCCTGGTAAATCTATAATTGAACTCCATGTTCTTGCATGATGGCAAAAATAGATGAAAAATGCATTTAACTAGCCCAGTTGAAATGAAATAAAAGAATCCAGAGCCATGTAGTATCAGTAGAAATTCTAATTTGGCACAGGAGCCATACCCATTTCCAAGAACTAAGAAAAATTGCAATGCCCATTCCCTGCAAATGAAATGCATATTAAATCCATCAAAAATCCATTTGAATGATGGCAGTCCTGTAGCCTCCCAAGGTCAAAAGATAAGTTACAAACCAAAGACCACCTCGACCAATGGCCAAATTTCATCCAGTTCTTTTTAGAGTTTTGACTGATCTAAAGGACTTAAAGGCTGCAAAATGTGACATGCTGTAGGCCTGCTTGTTTTCTTCGTCCCCGTTTGTATTTCTGCTTTGTAGAGTCCTATCTATTTCTGAAGTCTGGCGTCGAAGAATTTGAAAGAGGGACGGACCCATGCTAGAGTCGGTCTTATTGTTTGCAGTCTTATTCCCTGGCCCATTCTGTTTAGCTTTATTTTGGGTCGAAGACATTTTGTTCAAATTATCTGCAGAGTGTTTATTTTCTTTCTGATCCTGCAGTCCCCACAAACAAACTTCAATTTATTGTGGAACCTATATGCTTTCCCCCCTTCTTCAGATGTAAATATATTTATGTGAACATAAGTAGCTTACCAACAACAAAAAAACCTGTCACTGAAATTCAAACTTCAAAATGATAATTTGCTCACCATATCTTCTTGACTTTCAGATTTTGAAACGGCATGCCCACTGTTGCTGTCATCCCGACCAAATATGTAAAACCTAGAACTTCCCAGTCCCTGCTTGTGTGATATCTGTAAGGAAGAATTTGTTGTTCGACCCAAGAAAGATGACTGCAAGAACAAACCATTTTGAATGCTCAAACTATAACCCCTTTCAGCTTCTTAATTTAAATTATCATACCAGATTTCCAGATATTGCAAATAGATACGATTTTAATAGTTTAATGACATAGCCTTGTCATGTAAATAAGCAGCAAATGCAGAATAGGACGAATCTCTACACAATGGACAGTATATTTCTTTTCCGCTGACTTATAAAGGTGTAAGAATTTCAGACTTAATCAATCTCATCAGAAGCAATTATCTGCTCTAAATATTGCTTTAGAAAACTTACTGTTAACAAGAGAGTATAGCTTTTAGATAAACAAAACCTAAGACTTGACACTGCCTGAAATTTCAGTATTAACTACAACAAATAATTCTCATAAAACAAATAAAATTTGTACAAAGTAATTCATTAAGTGCACGATTGAACTACTTAAGACACTTATCTAAAAAATCCTCTGCGAAGTATAAACCCTAAATCAAGAAAACCAATAGGCAAAGACATCAATCACCCATCAATGGCAAGGTCAATAGAGTGTTTAGCTGTTCACCAGGATTCCAATCCTATTATGATCTGCCTTACCTGTAAAGCATGAGTTTCAAGGGATGAGGCCAGGTCCAGATCCTGAGCAATTTTGGAAAAATAACTACCCCTCAAAGGCACCTAAGCTGAAGGAAATCTGCTCTTTGCAGTGCAGCCCATCAGAGAATTGTTTCTTTAAGCATTCCCTCACCCCCAGATTTAAATAAAAAACAATAATAATAAAAATAATAAAAGAAAAAAAACTGCGATTTGAAAAAGGTAACCTACATATTTTCAATGAATAAGGAGTAAAAGGTTATCTCTATTTAAGTGGGAAGACACTTTTGGTTCAAAGGATCAAAGACCACGTAGCAGCAAAAAGATCCAAAAACAAAGACATAAACCTTTGAAGATTTCAATTCATGCCTCTTGCCACCACTTCACAGACAAAGCAGCCCAGTTATAGCAGTTTAACTTATAATGATTTGAGAATCTTATAATTATTTTAATGTAGATTCAACGCTACTATGTTTTGAATTGAGAATCAAAAAAGGCATGAACTGATTTAGCAAAATGTAGATAATCAAACAAAAAGAAAAACCTAAAACATCCAAACCAGAAAATCAACTTCAATCATCAAGCTAACATTCTTGCATTTTGAAAATGTCAAGGCCCAGGATGCAATATACCCCAAGAGAAACATACATAGAGCTTGGACATGAAAGACTTAGTTCTGGGCTAAGAAAACAAAACAAATGAGAATGCCTTATCCAAAAATAAATTGGATTCCATGGGAATATTATGTGAAATAGATAATAATAAACAATAAGAAGAATTTTCCACTAATATACACATTGCTTGCAGAATAGTTTCAACTTCCTTTTATGAAGCCTTCCATACCCTCATCCCTAAAAACTTACATAAGCAATCACACAAACTCACTCGAAAAAACAATTGACAGTGTCAGAACCTAACTAATATAACTCAGACTTTTGACATCTTTGTATATATGCTAGTGTAACCTTAGACAGGCTAAGCTCAGCGCTTTATCTAGTTACATTGAGTAAAGAAAACCCTTTCCAGGAATGTTCTAGGAAAATAACTCGCTATTTGCAGTTATGGAAAGCCGATAGAAAACCGAATTACTAAAGATAAATTGGGCTCCAGTTTTTACATGCCAAGAATAGCGGTAGAAGTAGAGTGAATGACAAGGCAGAGATGTGAGTTTTTCCCAAGATATTTGTCTTAATTCCTTGCACCTCTGCTGTGCAAATTAACTTCACTCAAAATCATGCAGGGGGAACAGGTATGGACATAAATCTGACACCGTAGCAATAAGCCAACCAATCCAGGCTTGCTTTTAAAGTTTCTAGTGCTAAACAAGATGCCAATGACAATCAGAAGAAATGAGTGTAAAAACTTTTGGTTGCAGTACTCTGAAACGTGTTGATCATACCTTTGAAGAGCTATTACTGTTTCCCCCAGAGCCAATTATTTCATGGAATGCTGCACACACCAGTCACATTTTTGCAACACCTTGAGAACTGAAAATATCATGTTTGGTCAACACCCAAATATCAAGACTTGATTAAGAAAACAGTGAAAAGGGTAATAAAATGCCATACTTGATGATGGTTTTGGTTTCTTCTTGACAGTGGGGGCAACATTCACTTTTTTTATAAGACCAAAAACTTCTCTTGAAGTTTCATCATCTTCTGGACTTAAAAATACTTCTTGCTCCTCCTGAGTCAAATGCATAAGAGCAATATCTGCTTTCAGTAAAATCAGAGATGGAACTTAAATCATGAAATTGCAGTTTCAAAGCAATAATTTCACTAGATTGGAAGGAGAAAGATTTGTAAAAGTTCAGTCTTACATTTACCAATTATTGAGACATAGAAAAGCTTAGGATGATTTTCATACATTGAGGCATGAGAAGTTACTTACAGATTCCTCAAGTACTCGCTGACGCATGAGTCTTTCTTCCAATTCTTCATCATCTGATGACTCGTAAACATCATCCTCGTCTACAATTGGTTTCAGAGGTTGTGCTTCCATATTAGAGTCATCGTCACCATGTTCAGACTCTTGAGAAACAAGGCTATGGTGGCCTGGCCTATCATCACATTCAACAATGTCATCTTCATCATCATCAAAAGCATCATCATCATCCTCACCAAGAAGTGCTGGCTTCCTGGCCCCTTTTTGTCTCCAACCACATCCCAGCCTTAGCAAAATATCACCAGTTTCAGCAGAATCCTGTTCTTCAAGCCATTTCCTATGAAGTTCATCTCGTTTCCAGTGATCTACTGGCTGCTCTTCTTCAGCAGTTGCCACTAAATCCTTTAAGTCTTCATTTTCATCTTCCTCGGAGTTATCATCCTCGTCATGCCTCACTAGAATATCCTCATCTTCATCTTCGGCTTCGTCATCAACAAATGCCTTTACGGAAGCACCTTTACTATATACAGATGTTTCAACTGGCTTGCTTGAGGAAGGATCAACATTTTCCTTGTTCTCACCTTCATCAAACAATCTGTGAAGGAAAAGCATATAAATCAAGTTACATTGTTCCCAAAAAAACAAATGCGCCTTACAATTTTTCAACATAATTTTCAAAATTTCATGACAGGTATAAAGGCAAAAGGGTCAAATTTGCTCCTATTCACTATCAGAGAAAAGCATACACAAGCATGCTTGTGACAGTTGCAACTCTTATTAGAAACACCTACGAAATATTTATGAAACATCACCTGAGTTTGAGATCCTTCAAAATTCCATGACAGGTATAACGGCAGAAGTCAAATTTGCACCCATTCACTGTCAAAGAAAAGCATACAGAAGCATGTTTGTGACAAGTTGTGACTTTTATTAGGAACAGTTAGCTTTCAAGGTTACTCCAAAAGTGTTTACATCATGTTTGGGGGTGCTTCATAAGATGTGTGGTTGACCCTTGGTGTGCCATGATGGACTTGCACACTAGAGGTGGCTTACTCTTGAGTTGCTAGACCTTGTATGAATGCTTGTATGACATTCTTCCTTGGAGTGTTGGAGACCTATGGAGCTTGGTGACTTATTCATGTAACCAGCACATGAAGGGAGGTTACTTGCTTGGAGGACACATTGTATTGGAGGAGGACCGTTAGGCATTCCAAAGGAGAGCATTGAGCCCTAGACAGCATGGCATTGCTTGGTTGCTCACTTGGAGGCTTACACCTGACTTGAGAACACTTGGGTTAAGGGAGGAGTGGACATCTAGGTGTGGTGGTCTCCAAGGAGGCATTGGAGATGTGGTGGAGCTTTAGAGATTTAGAAGAGGAGCGTTGGAACTTGGACCTTGGGGAGTAGCACTCATGCCTTGGAGCCTTGATTGTACATCATCGTCACCTTGAAGCTTAACATGTGTCACTTGGAGTAGAGTGCTTCACATGTGTTGAAATACTTGTGTCTTGTAGGTTGCATGTAGTGGACTAGGTCTACTTGTCATTGTAGATCTCTCTTATCTCTCATATAAATAAAGGAAGGAGAGAAGCATTATTATAATCAATCATGCACTTATGCTTGTGCTTCTTTACACTTGGATTAGAGGCGTAAGAAGAGCACCTCTCTCTCTCTCTCTCTCTCTCTCTCTCTCTCTCTCTCTCTCTCTCCTTTGTACTTTTTCTCTTTGTCTTAAGGCACTAAGGTTTCTTGGAGCATTTTTGAAATCTAGGGCTAGGGTTTGATCCCTAAGAAGGCATTGGAGTTAGGGTTTGGTGATAAACCCTAAATTTTACTTGTTGGGGAGTAAGAGAAGATGAGATGCCTTGCATGAGAGTTTGGTGATAAGCCCTAAGTTTTACTTTTTGAGGAGTAAGAGAAGAAGAGACGCCTTGCATGAGACCAAGAAGGACTCGCTGGTGGTGATTCTAGCTTCTTGGAGTATCTTGGTGGAACTAGGGTTTTTCTTGGTTTTCCCTAGCTAGGGTTTGGAGAGCTTGAAGGGTTGTATCAGCTTGTGCTAAGCTGAAAGTATGTACTTAAACTTCATCTCTTATCTATATATATGAAGTTTTCAGCAGTCCAAAATTGTCTTATATTGAAATCTGCATTAATTGCAGTGATTTCAGATTTGGTTTATGCACGAAAATATTGTTCTAAAGGGCTGAAACTTGTTGACTGAAATTTGGCATCTTCTCTCTTGGATTTTCTAGTGTAATGGGGTTGATGTGAAGTGAAATATTGTCCGCTGTTTGCTGCTGTAATTATATTTGAGTTCATCCCTAAGGCTGATAATTCACAGGGATTAGATCCATGGAACCTCTAAAGAGATGCAATTTCTGAATTTGCAAAAGATAACTCAATTCGTGAAATTTCTACAGAAATAACCATGAATATATATATATATATGAAGCATCCCTTGAATTTGAGATTCATGAATTTCCATGCAAGGACAAGAAGAAAATGAAATTATATCCAAACAAAATCAATTATCAACGATATCAGACAAGCTTATGGTATCCTTTCACTTGGATGTTAACTTCCCAAGAATAAAAGCCTGAGACTGTTGAAATCCAGAGAAAAAGATGCAAAATACAATTAAACCGAGATAGAAGAAAAGAACAGATACATGCAAGATACTTACTCATCATCATCTGGATGTGAATCGAGCTTCAAATTCATATTTGATAATGTTGGAACAAAAATATCATCCTCTTGAGTGCTATCATCGGGATTTTCCTCTTGATCTTCTCCAGAACTCAATTCAGAATTGCAAAAAAGATCCTACAGTCAGTAGAAACTGTATCAATGGCTGTGTATTACAAACATTTGCTGGCATAACATATAAATGCATTCTTGAAAAAAAACATATAAACGCATTCATTCAAACCTGGGTGTCCTCAACTGGTGCTCGAAATACACCATTGGTCTTGGCATTATCTTGCCTTGTACCCTGCATAGGTGATAAATAGGAGCCAATTTCCAAGTAAGTTAATTACAGTGCAATCTCTTATTTTCCACTCAAGCAGGAAATCAGTTGTTCTTCTGGCATAAGCAAACACTTCCTTTTGTATATTTCCTGATTAAATGCTAGAGAGACTAGAATGCCTAGCACAAATATCTGATCTTGAACTGAAAATTGACCTACAAATTATGCTCACTTATTTGCCCAAAATTTAACATCACAAATATATTCTTAAAAAGTGTAGAACATATCCAATCAAGGATGCAACAAACAGGGGAGAGATTTGGTGTGACATGTATAGATGTGGGATTATAGTCAATATCAGATACCTCCCAGGAAAAAAAGGAAAGGAGCCCTATGACCTTAGCTGAAATCATCTGGATCAAGCACTCACCTTCTCACATAGGCTTGTTTCGCCATGATTATCTGGGGTTTGAGGAATGCCACTTTCATCAGCAAGGGAAACCCTGGAACCAACTTCTTCTGAATTTCTTTCTTCATTCTAAAAGCAAAGTTAATTACCAAATGGGAATCATTAGACCATCCTGTCAAGGTATAACCAAAGAAAAAAAATCAAGGAATTTAATGTTTCAATTGTTATTTGTTGTGTTTATTCTGTGAACTTCACCTCCATTTGAGGCATCTCCTTCAAAGGTTCATCTTCGTCCTCATCACCCTCTGAAAGGCTTGTATGCTGACTTTCCTCCTCAAGGTCCTCAGAAGATGTATCATCTCCAGAACTTTCCAACACTCCACTAGATCCCTTTCCAGCCCTGCTTCAAATCATTAGTCAAAACTGTTGTCAAGAACAAACTCTTTAATTAAATACCCACTGAATCCACTTTGCTATGGACAAACATGTAACAGTTAAAGTTGTGAAAGATGGAAATTGAATGTGTAAGGCCCACTTTTGTTCAAGCTGGAGCTTTCGAAGACGGATTTTCTCCAATACAGATGAAATTGATTTCCCAACAGTTAGCTGTGGTTTGAAAGAAGCATTCAGTGTTTCTAACACAAAACAAATAAGAGTTAGGTATAGGCATTTCAAATGCATTTCTAATTACTGCAATCTGAAAGAGTATATAGGCAAAAAGAGGTAACAGAACGACAGATAATCAAGAAAACCTCGTAAAAGCCGTTGGGATTCAGCATGTATCTCCTCAAGGTTAGATTTATTTTTCTGCAAAGAAAAAGGGTACCCACATTGAAATAATATGTGAATCAAAGCTTATCAAAAAACATAAAACAGACTATGCATGCAATAATCTACCTTTTTGTCTCTTTTCTTTTCCACTGTATTCAAAGATTCAGAAGATGGTTTGGATTTGTCTTGTGAACCCTTCTTTTTCTTCTTCTTTTTCTTCTCCTTCTCAAGGGAGCATGAAGCTGCTTTTTGCAAGTCATCTGATGCTTCCACCATAAACTCATCTGTGCTAACTGGATTCTTCTTTAGTTTCTTATTATGTTTGTCTTTTTCATGAGTGCTTTTCCTGGATTTGTTTTTTACTTTGAGTGATTCTATTTCTGTGTAGCTATTAGCAACTTGACTCTCTTCTGTTGCTTCCATTATATGCTCATTTGTACAAGCAGTGACTTTCAAGCTTTCATTATCTTTGCCCTTTTCAGGAGCAGAGATATCCATGAATGTGTTTATGGTTCCAAGCATTCCTGTTCCAGTGTGGACATTATCAGCTTGATGATCTTCCTTCTGACCATCCTCCTTGTCCACTTCATCTAGCTGGTTGCAAAAAATGTTTTGGACAATGCACTGTTCCTCAGCATTCTGTATTTGCTCCAGACCAGTCGTAAACCCTTGAACATTGCTCATGATCTCATTAGCATTCATGTAATCCATGGGGTTACCTTCATCAGCTATCTTATTTTGATCACTGAGAGGAACTTGCCTTCTATCATTACCAGGGGCTTGCCCTGCTCTCTTCAACCTTTTCAGCTTTCTCTGTGGCATTGGAGAGGCATCTTTGGAAACAAGAAGGATATCTTCATCGTCAATCTCCAAGCAGGTCACTGGACTTTGGCTCATTTCCACTTCCATGCTAAACCTTTCAGCTATCAAGAGACCTACATTTCACAAACAACATTCAATTTACCCAATCATTATTCCCCTTAAAACTCACATATGTTTTTACTTCACCTAAAGAGTGCAGATCAAAACTTTTGTAGAGGTGGATATATCAAAACCTAAACATGGATGGATCAAAGCCAGAGTTGGCACAGTCGAAATACATTCAAATTTATTTAAGAGACTTCTCTTCAACCCGACACGCAATTCTACTTCATCTCGAGAGTGCAAAACAAAGCCCTCGTAGAGGCATTGATGTAAACACAATATTATTCAGAAACCTTTGAAATAAACATGACCGTAACCTCTTTTCTGAAAATGCATCTGGTATTTCATTACTGAAAATGACAAATAAATAAAAACCACCGGAGACAGTTATGCACGTGACATGGAACTGTAGGGTTAACAAAGGTTTTTCGGAATTGGTTACTGCTGAGCACAGTTCTCGTTTTGTTGTCCCTCTTCGTGGAAAAGGGGCCCCTTCTTAGGATAAATGGTTAACCCAACAAGCAGGAAAGAGTATGTTGAATCACGATGCGATCAGAATGACAAATATCTCCTTATGGAAGAGATGGTGTAAAGCAACCTTTTATGAGCTAACTAATCCATTCATTTGTGAAAGCTTGTAACTTTTATATCAGAGTTGGCTATGCAGATCTCAGACAGGATGTACATTTTTAGGAAAGGTGTATATTCTCATGAGATACAAGACAAAGCAGACTGGCAAATTGACCAGCGGAACAACTGTAATTGAAAATATACGTCGGAGAAGACAATAGAAGCCCAATAGGAAAAGGAAAATTAGGGCATCATATAGAACAAATCAAATCCAGATCTGGGGTCACCAGAATATCAGGACAAAGTATCGAGCTCGAATAGGATAATGAACATAAGCAAAGCAAGAACCATCTGACACTATTGGCATTGCAGGCCATTGAAGATGGGCTATACTAACAACACTAGTAAGAACCCATATGCAAGATGGGTAACCAAAACATTATCAAAGACAAACAACATATACTAGTTAACAGTCCTGTTGGCAGTAACACCCAAATCAAATTAGAGTCAGATAATACTTAGACACTCTGCTAATTTGGCGTAGCAGGAAGTAAATTAATAAGACGAGAAAAGCTTATAACAGAAACCCCATACTAAAATTGCTTAGCAGGCTTATAGCAGTAACCATAGACGAGAAACCCTGTAAGAGAAACACTAGACAAAATACTGAGGAGAGCTCGGACAAGGATGAAGCCAGATACCTCGATCTCAAGTGGATACTCTGCCAAGCATATATTTTCAATGATAGATTATTTGAAACGGTGTATTCAATAGCAAAAAGAACAAATCAAACAACTTTGTGCCCATTACCCACACTATTACAGCACAACAAATCAAACAACTTTGTGCCCATTACCCACACTGTTACAGCACAACAAATCAAACAACTTTGTGCCCATTACCCACACTATTACAGCACAAAAA
This sequence comes from Picea engelmannii, assembly GCA_009831015.1. Classification (NCBI taxonomy): domain Eukaryota; kingdom Viridiplantae; phylum Streptophyta; class Pinopsida; order Pinales; family Pinaceae; genus Picea; species Picea engelmannii. The sequence goes on from ML817964.1 coordinate 12,875, forward strand.
ATCAAAGACAGAGAACGGAAAGAAAGCTCCATACCTTTACAAGTTTTTGGTGGACTCTACGGCTGCAGATATGAATGAGAATCAGATGGTTGTGTTGAAGAACGAGAAGGCTGGGATGCGGTGATCCATAAATGGCATTTGAGGATTGAAAGCCTTGAATGTGTTGCAGGGTCCAGCAGTCGCATCCCAAGCTCTGCCCAATGCCATGGGCATCCAAAGATGCCTCCAAATGCCACATATTGCAAAATGAAAAGCAATTAAGATGGAACAAATTTTGAAATTGTGGCGCCAAAATAATGTAAGAAGGACTTCGGCTTAGTTTAAATGCAAAGAGTCGCCATAACTTGTGCTAAATTTAGCGGGATGCGTGGGCTCCCCCATAGTCTTGTTAGACGTTGGAAATGAGATTATAGGTCCCAGTCCAACCCCTAACTTTGTAGAGTGAGGGTTAAAGTAGGCTTAAAATAAGCATAGGAATTTGGACCACAAAATGAGTGGACTCGTTGAAATAACCTACTTACTTTGTTATGTGGATTAGGATCCTAGGCTTCTTTGCCTTGTGAGCGGTGAAGAAATCATTGAATTAACAAATGTTTATACTCATCTCAATGGATACATAGATATTGGTAATTATTTATTATATGTTCACTTATAGGGTATGATATTCAATTTTTTATTTTTAAAATGGTTAGTTGAGTTTGAATAATTAATTTTAATTATGAATGGTGGTTTGAATAATTAATTTTAATTATGAATGGTATATGTTTTAATTCAATTTCATTGATGTACATTTTTTAAAAATAGGTATTATGGTGTTGTATCTTCTAGCTCAAAACATGAAGATGTGGTGGATTTTCATTTTTTCTCTTCTTTTTTCAAATGTTTTTTTCATTCAACCAAGGGTCTACGACTTATAGAGGAGAAACTAATTTTGGATGTTTTACTACGTCTAAGTTGAATGGGGATCCTATATCCTCCAAATTATGTAATTCATGATACCTCATCATTGGACTAAAGGGATTCTGAATGGGATTATTTGCATGGAAGGGGAAGGCATCGAGGCCATATTCACATCACCACCCTCTGAGGGTAGGTTGGGTACCTAAAATGATGTTGTTGGTCTAGGGTTGGGGACTGATGTTTTTGATCTAGATTATTCCACGTGTTGTTTTGGAGTTGATGTGAAGGTTTATTCTTCAGTGTTCACGATCCTCTAGATTTATTGCTTTTAATTGTTTTTACCACAGGGATAGGGGTTATTTCATAGTTACCTGCAAATGGTGTGTATGTTAGACAAGTCCTACAACGAAAGGTTATTTTCTCATAATCCAATACTTGGATCCATCAAGAGTTGTCCCACTTATCCAGTAGTTGGAAATTGAAATCAAGCTCAACACATATTTTGTCATAGGTAATGATGCCCTTTTGAACCCAACTTATGTCTGACTTAATAACTCTACTTGATGTATTTCCAATATTTTCCAACACTTGTAGAATCCACAGAGGAATCGCAATGACATTATTGTTTGTTGTTGTTTACTTTTGATATATTTGTGAAGCTATGAGCATTGATGATAGTGTTAATGCAAATGAGAAGTTGATTTTGTCCAACAAGGATAACTAGGATGTGTGATCCCATGGCATTGAATTAAGAATATCTTGCTTAAATGACATGGACAAGCAAGGTTGTGCGTCCCTTTTAGAAATGCAATATTTATATCTTACTTCACCCATTCATCCATTCATTCACTTTGCTTTAAGTGATGTTATATCAACCATTACAGGTAGATTTAAAAACATCAAAGAGAATTTTTGAAGAGCGGAGAGAGATTGAGGATACTTTGAAAGAGTTTAGGTAAGTGTCCATATTCTTAGTCATGGAGCATGTGAAGATGAAGAGAGATAAAGGGGGCCACTGGGGTAGGTAAGGATGTAATGTTCCTGACTTGGCTAGTCTAGGAAACGCTACTAATGTGTGTGTAGGATCAATGGTTTACGACATATAAATGATCATACAAATAATAAATGTGACAAAGGACTGCAAAGTTTGTATTATGATATCTCTATGGATTACAAAATGGATGAATGTGGCTGAATAAACTGACAATACTCGACTAGATCAACAGACAAAGGATCCTTAGCTGGAATACAAATAAGCAAGTAAAAGATAATACCCGGAATATGGGAGCACTACGGAATCAATGGATGCATTGGGACTATGGCAGCTCTGACGGTAACTGCTGGAAGTTTGGAAAGTTTTCCCTGGGAGCTATACTTCTCGGAATGGCCTGGAAACTGTCCCAAATGATGTGCCCTGCTCTAGTCCTCAGTACTGGTATCTGTCGAACCCCTCTGCTAATGAATCTGGACATCGAATGGATACCCCTAGGGGAATGCGCCCCTCTTCTTCTGGCAAAAATGTGTCCTAGTGATTCTACCGTCAGAATCGAACAAGATATGTCTCAAAACAAGCGCCTTGGTCTACTGGGAAATGGATCAGAAGGGTTTCCCTGAATCCGGTCTAATGCTCGCTCTGGAACCCCAAATGTGTCTGCCAAAAGTGTCGCACGTCCAAGTTTGGAAAATGCATCCCAGTTGATTCCTCCATCAGAATCTGATGAGGAACCAGGAAAAATATGTGCCTTGCCCTCCTCTCAAATGGGTCGGAGGGAAATCTCGGAATTCTCCCTGGATGGGATAAGTCGACTAAAAACCCTCTCAGAAGTTGCGCCCTCACTCTGGATGAATACGCCCTTGCTGCTTAACATTGTGTAATTGCTGCTGAAGAATGATGGAAGACCTGAATGATCTTCCCGGTGACTAGGGTGTGTCTCTCAACACTGAAATTAGCCAACTGGTGTCTTCCTCCTGGAATCCACTGAACTATCTCTTCTGAGACGCACCTCTTCTCCTCAATGACAAGTCATAATCTGCATAATGATGAATTAGGTCGCTAACCCTTCCTTTATAGCTTTCCAAAACCCTAAATCACGCTGAAACCCTAATTCATTGTTGACTTCCAAAACCCTAAATCATTGTTGACTTCTATTTTTAACTCATAATGACTTAAAAGCATTTTTAACCCTTTTTAGCTCAATGTCACTTTCTGAATATAACACCTGTGACTGGAGTGACCTCTAGTAACCCTATTTACCCCTCTTTGGCCCTGGCTATAGTTTAACGAGGCGGTTTAGACCATTAAGCCTCCTCTCGAGAGCTCCTATTTGGAAAGGGACATTACAAAGGAGAAGCTTCACAATACCATGACCAAAAATGAATATATACAACCTACACAACAAGACATTAACTCATTGGGATAGATGAGGACCCATTTGGAAGCCAACACTCTCACACCAAAGTCACCTAACTAGTGGGCCTCAAAACAATGCATGGATAGGCTTGAACACCACCAAATTATTAAGAAGAAAACATGGACCAACAAGGGATCAAACCTAGCACATCCCAAACATTGGTTGGGGCACTCTACCAATTAAGATATTTTGATATACACGTTCAAGCATTTTTTTGGAGGGTGGCTTGATCACCAACACCACCGCTTAAGCCACACACTAGCTTGAACCCACATGGTTGCATGCCTAACATTAATACCATGTCAAGAAATAAACATGGACTAGTTAATACTCGAACATAAAACTTTTCAAATATGGATGAAAATGCTCCACCAACTAAGCCACTACCCCACATATTTAAACATTTTTCCAAAAAACGAATTAACCAAAGTTCCTCAAACTATGAACTTTTTGTAAAAGTGTAATGGAAAGATAAACACTAACCTACTTTAACATGAAAAATAAATTTACAACTATATGTCAAAATAAACTTTCTTATGGAAAGATAAACACTAACCTACTTTAACATGAAAAATAAATTTACAACTATATGTCAAAATAAACTTTCTTATGGAAAGATAAACACTAACCTACTTCAACATGAAAAATAAACTTACAACTATATATCAAAATAAACTTTCTTTAAAAATGCAAATGAGATTTATAGATAAGATAGCAAATACCTAAGAAGAGATTGAAATTGAAACTTTATTAGAAGAGATAAAAAATTATCAACCAAGACCATCAAAACATTTAGGTGGAATGTGACCCTAACTTAGTCGTGGGAAATTTTCTTATAAAGATACCAAATGTGCATGCTCCGTCCCTACAAGATTGCATGGATTAGTTAATAAACATCTAATAAGAATGTGAAATAAAGTGGTAGAGAAGCAAGGTTAATGTGGTACTAGTCTAGAAGCAAGGTTAATGTGGTATTGTCTAGAAGCAAGGTTTAAGATAAGTTTAAGATAAATGGAGGTTAAAGAAGATTTTAAGGAAACTATGAAATATTAAAATAGTTTTAATTTTTTATTTTGTTGGAAAAAAAGTTTAACAATTTTTTTTTAGAATAGTGGGATTTTATCTTACAAATAAAGATGTCATAGTCTTTTATTTTTTAAATTATATAAATTTTATAGTTAATCATTCTACATCCATTAAAGTTGGAAAGAAAGATAAATGATATTTATTAACACTTGAAACATTGCGATTGTTTATGCTTTTTTATATGTTTAATAGACATTTTTGTAAATAAATATACAAGTAGATAATTTAGACAAATTGAATTAGGCATATCCTTTTTTTAAGTATTATTTTTTAAAGTTAATATTAGAATAAAATTATAATTTTAATCTATATCACTTACCTACATCATCAAGGAAAACAATAAATAAATTGTTATATATCACTAATGGAAACATCTAGTAAGTGGTTATATTTCTAATGGATCCAAATTTTTATCGCTCAAACAAAACATAATGTTGTGAGATAACTTCTTGAGTTGATATTAAAAATAAGATATAGAGTAAAATTATGTAATATCCCCACTAATTTTTTTGGACTTTTACTTGATTTAGTGGTGTAGACCTTTCGTGAAACAGTTAGCTACCCTACTCACTTCCCCATTTAACAACCCTCTTCATGTTTGTTGTAATGTATTTCTACTACAGGTTTTCCTTCAAACACTTTGAGGACACCCTCAAGACTCAAGGTAAACCCTCCATATTTGTTGTTGTTAGTTTATGGTTTGTTGATTGGGGTTTTCTCGATGGAATGTCAATATACACACATGTGTTTGGCATCAACTAATGTATACAATGCAAATAAATATAGCAGTCAGAGGGCTATATAATTAACACTATCAAATGACCACAAAGATATCAAGAACAGAGTTGTTTATTTATTAAATGGTTGACCTGTTACATAACAAGAACAATGATATGGTTCAAACCCAATCTCTATTGGAGTATGCAACTCATACAACCTCCAAATCGACCCCTCTCCAAGAGAATAGTTTCCAGCATATAAAACATCGGCCCTAGCAGCAATATAATTATTCTCAACAGCAAATGATAGCAGCCTAGATTTGGCACAATTCAGAAAAGAGTAGGGAATGATAATGTCAATGAAATGGTTGATATATTGGCCCTTTTGTCCCAACAAAGTGCCTTTGGGAACAACCACAAGTTACGCTCCTAGAATCGCTACCAACTAAGAAACTCGACCCCAATAAAGGCAACTCAACCCTCTAACAATGAACTCAACCAGCCATAGAGATACTTTGACCAGCAAGGAGATCTCATCCCTTTGATACAGAGACTCGCCCATAAAATGAAGAAATCGGCCCAGATTTGAAGGAGTCAACCCAACACATAAAAAATTTGCCCAACAAAGCAAGACTCAACCTCCCACAAAGGAAAAACAACCCCCACAGTACTCATCTCGATCTAGCAAGGAATTAATAAGCCCAACAGTGATAAACTCAACCCCTTTTTTACATGAACTTGGCCACCAACACAAAAATGCAACCACACCCTCAACTCGCCCTGTTCAAGAAAAAATCGGCCTCTATAAGTAAAGAACTTGGCCACCAAATGAAGACTTGACCACAAACAAGAAGAACTTGGCCACCAAAAAGACAAACTTCGTCACAGTGAAGCATAATGAAAAGAGCCGAGTGATCTTCTCTCCCAACCAACTAGGGTGGATGGTTTCACCATCGAAACCAATCTTCTTCTCCAGGATTTTTTGCCCCAAGATTCAAAAACCACAAGAGCTCCTCAAATTCATTTTAAGAAAAATAATCAAAATGCATAATGAGAGAGGGCGCCCTCATTCTCCTTTTATTTCCTTGTTGACCCTTTTCAGACCCTTTTACCCTTTTAATAAAGTAAAGTGACTTTATAAACTCAAGTAACTTAAAACACCCTTTTAATTAATTACTCAATGTCACTTTTAAATGAGTTACTTTTTCTACTATGACGACATTAAATAATTAATTAATCCCCTTTTTCCACTAACTATAGCCTACGAAAATCACTCAGGCCATTACACCAATCTCCTGGAGAGATTTTGGAAAGGGACATTACAGTCCTCCCTTCCCGAGATTGCTTGTCCTCAAGCAACTGCAAATCAAGATGTTGTAAAATTTGTTCACTCTCCCATGTGCCATCTCCTACTGGCCAAATCTCTCCACTTGGTACGGTACTCCTTGATCACTCTACTCCTTAATATCCCTTCCCAGACATCCAAAACCTCCTTGAGAGTCAATATCATATGTCCCCTCTCATCTGGTGGTGGTAACTTTGTGGAAGTGGTAACATGTGGACCCAACGCCTTCTTGAGGCACGAGACATAAATAATACTACAAATTTGTCTACCCTCTGGCAATTCAAGCTCATAAGTTACCTCTCCAACTCTTTGGATCACCTTGTAGGGACCACAGAGGCGCGACCTCATCCTCTCAATGCCACCTCTCCTCGATGGAAACAGTCTATGTAGTTGCACCCTCAAGAAAACCACGTCCCTAATATCGAAGTTGTGCTCCACCCTATGCCTATCTACATACATCCTCTATTGGATCTAGGTGCTTTGCAAACTATCATGAGTGGTGTCCAAGCAATGCTTACCTAGATGTAACCACTCTATCCATGACCTCACATAGTCATGCAAATACCTCTAAACTTGTTGGTTCACCTTCTATACTTGACCATCCATCTGAGGGTAGAAACTAATATTGGAAGTCAAACTTGTGCCTGCAAATCTGAACAACTCCTACCAACCTGCGCCAAGAAACATGTTGTCCCGATCACTGACAATAACTCTGGGTTTCTCATGAACTCTAAACATCTCCCCAAGAGGTATCCATGTCACCCATGTTGACTCGTACTCCAAATAAATCTTAAAGAAGTGCGTGAAATATGATAATTGGTCAATCCTCGCACACGTACAATCTAGGCTCTGCACCCTCGTAAACCTGTGATGCAATCTAACAACATGCCCTCCCACCTTAGCCCTGAAATGGG
>ML817964.1:20349-54275 GCA_009831015.1 Picea engelmannii
AGACTTTTTTTACTAATTTTGAAAACTTGGAACCACTTGAGTTTAGGTACTTTGACATTTCATTTATGTGCAAGGGAGGTTTTTGTCTTATTTAAATTTGATACATAAAACAGCAACATAGTCATTCTTGTGGAAGGACCTTAGTTTGGGTAAAAAAAATCAACCTTCTTGTAGGAAACCTTGGCATTTGAGCCTTAACTCTACAACAAAAGAATTCAAGAGTATCTTGATTTGGATTAGGCACCCAAATCTTCCAAGTTGCTTTTTGGAAGAACCAATTATCTAAAGCAATGGAAATCCTTTGGCTAAGTGTTTGGCACAGTTGTCCCTTTGAAGGATTTGTTTTGCGCTATAGGGCTTGTGTAGAAATGGATACATGTAACAAACTCCCTAAACAACTAAACTAACTTCTGAAGTTGAAGGTGTCGCTTGAAATTAAATGCTCAACTACAACAATGTAACCAATAAGAGCAAGGAGCTTGGGAAGGTGGTTTTCAAAAAAAACAAAGGGAAAGAAAACAAAATTCCATTTGGTCAAGGAAAGACTAAAATTATAGTGAATCTTAAAAGTATTCAACATTATCCAAAGAAAAATGAGGAAAATAAGAAAAACAAAGATCATGGAAAAAGAATAAAAACAAATACTCAAAGATAAAGGAAAAGACAACAAATCTAAAAAGGAAATCAGTGAACAAAAATGTAGAATAGGAATCACATTAGGAGAATTCAAACTTTACAAGAATAAAGATTGTTAACTATTAGATACTTAATCCTCAGGGATTGAGGTTCTTTGTAAATATTATTTAGGAGAAATATAAAGAGTCATCGGTGAATAGGAAAAGTCATTCAAACCTCTTGGAAGATGAAACCAAGACATCTTAACTTGTATTTATGAATGTCTCACATTAATGCAATGCAATCAAATGTGGTGTTAATTATTCATCTACCCATACCTAGCCTAACATTAACAAATATTTTTTTTTTAAAAGAGAATTCAGCCTCTCCAAAAGAATAATAAGAACTAATAAAATATTTTGAAAACACAAAGAGTATCATTATCTTTGAAAACATGTAGAAGATGAAAAAGAAAAAAAGTAAAGAGATAAAGCATTCAAGAAAGAGATTAGAATAAATAGATTGAGAAGTGTTGGAGTTCAACACTTGAAATAGTGGTAAATCCCTAAGTTAAATGTTGGTGAGTATATATTGATGGTACAATGCACATCAATATTGACATAGACAAGTCATGGTAACATAAACATCAACATGATAGCATGAAAGTAGACATGGCAATCAACAACTACATGGAGAATGATGTCCTTATTAATCTATTAGGTAGTTGAAGAGATATAGGTGGACAAGTTGCTTTTGCTAGACAAGATGAAAGTGTAAGAGGTGCAAACAAAAGTATGTAGATGAAGTTTGTATTAGTAACTTCATTATTGAAGAGGTGAGTCTTAAGGAGTAAATACTTTGTTCCAATAAGGCCTTAAAATCATAGTAACCCCAAGTGATATACATGGATTGTCATGGGAAGGGTGTGAAGTGTAGTACAACCCATGCCATCATTTTTGGTGCATTTGATGTTCAATTTTCCTAAAGTAACTAATATCAAGACAACAAGTGAAAGTGTCTTCAATGGTCAATTGTGTCTTGACCCCAACAAGAGTTGATGAGCCCAATATTGTTATCTATTGTCACTACCTCTCCAAGTTAAGATGATGTAATTTATGCACCTTTACCTGAGATGTGGTACTCATTTCTCAAGCTCGGTCTCAAATGTTTTCCTTTCCCAAGTTACATAGTCAAATGGTAACATGTAAGTAAGTCATGATGGTGAATTAGGGTGAATGTTTTCCTTTACCTTTTCTTTAGTCAATTACTAATCCAAACAAAACCTTACAACAAATGGATCAAACCCAACTCAATAAACACACATATTGTTAGTGTTGTTTTTTTTTCTATTAATATTGAATTATTAAGTAAATCAAAAGTTTGGTGTAGCTTGTTATCTAACATAAGCACAATTTTCAGACAATATTTCTAAATTTTCTTAAACTTTCTAATTCTGATTCAAACTTTACCATTAAAATTTTGTATTCTAAATTGGTTGGCTCAAAATTTGAAATCCTATGACAATATAAGTTTTCAAACAACAAAATCTAAAAATATATAATAAAATAAATCAAATTGCTAAGGGAGTCTTGTTTGACTGATGAGCTTCATGAGGTTGATGGAACATTAAATTGTCCTCCAGGGTTCCATTCCATTCTATTTATGATTTACCCTATCTGAATGGCAGGTCAAAAGGAGATGAGGCCAAATGCAAGTCTAGGCAACTTTGGCAAATATATACCCACAACCAAGTTGAAAAATTTATGCAATGCAGCATCCTTGGGACATGTTTCCTAAGCAACTTCCAACTAAAATAAATAATAATTAACTTGTCTAAAAAATGGTAGCCTTAAAAAGATAAAGATCCTTGGGACATGTTTCCTAAGCAACTTCCACCGAAAATAAATAATAATTAACTTGTCTAAAAAATGGTAGCCTTTAAAATATAAAGATAAGGTGAACAAATTTCTCATTACAACCTGCAAGACATAAACAGTAAAATTAAAACTCATTTTGATTTTGAGCTGCAAAGCTCAGGGCTCAAACATAACTTCATACATATTGGCCACAATCCTCACCAGTCACAAATTTTCAATTATCACAGTTTAGCTACTTACAAGTTCATTCATTGCAATAAATTTATTAACATGCAGAGGACAAACAAAGAAATAACCAGCAGTTTGAAAAACAATAGAAAATGCATCAGTAGAGTTCCGGAAACATTGAAAATAGGCTCTCTTTCTTGAGGCCAAAGCTTAGCAGATAGATTTATTGAGTATAGCATCTCAACTGACTTACATACAACGGATGCAACACGGATACTACATAAACGTGAAAGGTGCCTGGTAAATCTATAATTGAACTCCATGTTCTTGCATGATGGCAAAAATAGATGAAAAATGCATTTAACTAGCCCAGTTGAAATGAAATAAAAGAATCCAGAGCCATGTAGTATCAGTAGAAATTCTAATTTGGCACAGGAGCCATACCCATTTCCAAGAACTAAGAAAAATTGCAATGCCCATTCCCTGCAAATGAAATGCATATTAAATCCATCAAAAATCCATTTGAATGATGGCAGTCCTGTAGCCTCCCAAGGTCAAAAGATAAGTTACAAACCAAAGACCACCTCGACCAATGGCCAAATTTCATCCAGTTCTTTTTAGAGTTTTGACTGATCTAAAGGACTTAAAGGCTGCAAAATGTGACATGCTGTAGGCCTGCTTGTTTTCTTCGTCCCCGTTTGTATTTCTGCTTTGTAGAGTCCTATCTATTTCTGAAGTCTGGCGTCGAAGAATTTGAAAGAGGGACGGACCCATGCTAGAGTCGGTCTTATTGTTTGCAGTCTTATTCCCTGGCCCATTCTGTTTAGCTTTATTTTGGGTCGAAGACATTTTGTTCAAATTATCTGCAGAGTGTTTATTTTCTTTCTGATCCTGCAGTCCCCACAAACAAACTTCAATTTATTGTGGAACCTATATGCTTTCCCCCCTTCTTCAGATGTAAATATATTTATGTGAACATAAGTAGCTTACCAACAACAAAAAAACCTGTCACTGAAATTCAAACTTCAAAATGATAATTTGCTCACCATATCTTCTTGACTTTCAGATTTTGAAACGGCATGCCCACTGTTGCTGTCATCCCGACCAAATATGTAAAACCTAGAACTTCCCAGTCCCTGCTTGTGTGATATCTGTAAGGAAGAATTTGTTGTTCGACCCAAGAAAGATGACTGCAAGAACAAACCATTTTGAATGCTCAAACTATAACCCCTTTCAGCTTCTTAATTTAAATTATCATACCAGATTTCCAGATATTGCAAATAGATACGATTTTAATAGTTTAATGACATAGCCTTGTCATGTAAATAAGCAGCAAATGCAGAATAGGACGAATCTCTACACAATGGACAGTATATTTCTTTTCCGCTGACTTATAAAGGTGTAAGAATTTCAGACTTAATCAATCTCATCAGAAGCAATTATCTGCTCTAAATATTGCTTTAGAAAACTTACTGTTAACAAGAGAGTATAGCTTTTAGATAAACAAAACCTAAGACTTGACACTGCCTGAAATTTCAGTATTAACTACAACAAATAATTCTCATAAAACAAATAAAATTTGTACAAAGTAATTCATTAAGTGCACGATTGAACTACTTAAGACACTTATCTAAAAAATCCTCTGCGAAGTATAAACCCTAAATCAAGAAAACCAATAGGCAAAGACATCAATCACCCATCAATGGCAAGGTCAATAGAGTGTTTAGCTGTTCACCAGGATTCCAATCCTATTATGATCTGCCTTACCTGTAAAGCATGAGTTTCAAGGGATGAGGCCAGGTCCAGATCCTGAGCAATTTTGGAAAAATAACTACCCCTCAAAGGCACCTAAGCTGAAGGAAATCTGCTCTTTGCAGTGCAGCCCATCAGAGAATTGTTTCTTTAAGCATTCCCTCACCCCCAGATTTAAATAAAAAACAATAATAATAAAAATAATAAAAGAAAAAAAACTGCGATTTGAAAAAGGTAACCTACATATTTTCAATGAATAAGGAGTAAAAGGTTATCTCTATTTAAGTGGGAAGACACTTTTGGTTCAAAGGATCAAAGACCACGTAGCAGCAAAAAGATCCAAAAACAAAGACATAAACCTTTGAAGATTTCAATTCATGCCTCTTGCCACCACTTCACAGACAAAGCAGCCCAGTTATAGCAGTTTAACTTATAATGATTTGAGAATCTTATAATTATTTTAATGTAGATTCAACGCTACTATGTTTTGAATTGAGAATCAAAAAAGGCATGAACTGATTTAGCAAAATGTAGATAATCAAACAAAAAGAAAAACCTAAAACATCCAAACCAGAAAATCAACTTCAATCATCAAGCTAACATTCTTGCATTTTGAAAATGTCAAGGCCCAGGATGCAATATACCCCAAGAGAAACATACATAGAGCTTGGACATGAAAGACTTAGTTCTGGGCTAAGAAAACAAAACAAATGAGAATGCCTTATCCAAAAATAAATTGGATTCCATGGGAATATTATGTGAAATAGATAATAATAAACAATAAGAAGAATTTTCCACTAATATACACATTGCTTGCAGAATAGTTTCAACTTCCTTTTATGAAGCCTTCCATACCCTCATCCCTAAAAACTTACATAAGCAATCACACAAACTCACTCGAAAAAACAATTGACAGTGTCAGAACCTAACTAATATAACTCAGACTTTTGACATCTTTGTATATATGCTAGTGTAACCTTAGACAGGCTAAGCTCAGCGCTTTATCTAGTTACATTGAGTAAAGAAAACCCTTTCCAGGAATGTTCTAGGAAAATAACTCGCTATTTGCAGTTATGGAAAGCCGATAGAAAACCGAATTACTAAAGATAAATTGGGCTCCAGTTTTTACATGCCAAGAATAGCGGTAGAAGTAGAGTGAATGACAAGGCAGAGATGTGAGTTTTTCCCAAGATATTTGTCTTAATTCCTTGCACCTCTGCTGTGCAAATTAACTTCACTCAAAATCATGCAGGGGGAACAGGTATGGACATAAATCTGACACCGTAGCAATAAGCCAACCAATCCAGGCTTGCTTTTAAAGTTTCTAGTGCTAAACAAGATGCCAATGACAATCAGAAGAAATGAGTGTAAAAACTTTTGGTTGCAGTACTCTGAAACGTGTTGATCATACCTTTGAAGAGCTATTACTGTTTCCCCCAGAGCCAATTATTTCATGGAATGCTGCACACACCAGTCACATTTTTGCAACACCTTGAGAACTGAAAATATCATGTTTGGTCAACACCCAAATATCAAGACTTGATTAAGAAAACAGTGAAAAGGGTAATAAAATGCCATACTTGATGATGGTTTTGGTTTCTTCTTGACAGTGGGGGCAACATTCACTTTTTTTATAAGACCAAAAACTTCTCTTGAAGTTTCATCATCTTCTGGACTTAAAAATACTTCTTGCTCCTCCTGAGTCAAATGCATAAGAGCAATATCTGCTTTCAGTAAAATCAGAGATGGAACTTAAATCATGAAATTGCAGTTTCAAAGCAATAATTTCACTAGATTGGAAGGAGAAAGATTTGTAAAAGTTCAGTCTTACATTTACCAATTATTGAGACATAGAAAAGCTTAGGATGATTTTCATACATTGAGGCATGAGAAGTTACTTACAGATTCCTCAAGTACTCGCTGACGCATGAGTCTTTCTTCCAATTCTTCATCATCTGATGACTCGTAAACATCATCCTCGTCTACAATTGGTTTCAGAGGTTGTGCTTCCATATTAGAGTCATCGTCACCATGTTCAGACTCTTGAGAAACAAGGCTATGGTGGCCTGGCCTATCATCACATTCAACAATGTCATCTTCATCATCATCAAAAGCATCATCATCATCCTCACCAAGAAGTGCTGGCTTCCTGGCCCCTTTTTGTCTCCAACCACATCCCAGCCTTAGCAAAATATCACCAGTTTCAGCAGAATCCTGTTCTTCAAGCCATTTCCTATGAAGTTCATCTCGTTTCCAGTGATCTACTGGCTGCTCTTCTTCAGCAGTTGCCACTAAATCCTTTAAGTCTTCATTTTCATCTTCCTCGGAGTTATCATCCTCGTCATGCCTCACTAGAATATCCTCATCTTCATCTTCGGCTTCGTCATCAACAAATGCCTTTACGGAAGCACCTTTACTATATACAGATGTTTCAACTGGCTTGCTTGAGGAAGGATCAACATTTTCCTTGTTCTCACCTTCATCAAACAATCTGTGAAGGAAAAGCATATAAATCAAGTTACATTGTTCCCAAAAAAACAAATGCGCCTTACAATTTTTCAACATAATTTTCAAAATTTCATGACAGGTATAAAGGCAAAAGGGTCAAATTTGCTCCTATTCACTATCAGAGAAAAGCATACACAAGCATGCTTGTGACAGTTGCAACTCTTATTAGAAACACCTACGAAATATTTATGAAACATCACCTGAGTTTGAGATCCTTCAAAATTCCATGACAGGTATAACGGCAGAAGTCAAATTTGCACCCATTCACTGTCAAAGAAAAGCATACAGAAGCATGTTTGTGACAAGTTGTGACTTTTATTAGGAACAGTTAGCTTTCAAGGTTACTCCAAAAGTGTTTACATCATGTTTGGGGGTGCTTCATAAGATGTGTGGTTGACCCTTGGTGTGCCATGATGGACTTGCACACTAGAGGTGGCTTACTCTTGAGTTGCTAGACCTTGTATGAATGCTTGTATGACATTCTTCCTTGGAGTGTTGGAGACCTATGGAGCTTGGTGACTTATTCATGTAACCAGCACATGAAGGGAGGTTACTTGCTTGGAGGACACATTGTATTGGAGGAGGACCGTTAGGCATTCCAAAGGAGAGCATTGAGCCCTAGACAGCATGGCATTGCTTGGTTGCTCACTTGGAGGCTTACACCTGACTTGAGAACACTTGGGTTAAGGGAGGAGTGGACATCTAGGTGTGGTGGTCTCCAAGGAGGCATTGGAGATGTGGTGGAGCTTTAGAGATTTAGAAGAGGAGCGTTGGAACTTGGACCTTGGGGAGTAGCACTCATGCCTTGGAGCCTTGATTGTACATCATCGTCACCTTGAAGCTTAACATGTGTCACTTGGAGTAGAGTGCTTCACATGTGTTGAAATACTTGTGTCTTGTAGGTTGCATGTAGTGGACTAGGTCTACTTGTCATTGTAGATCTCTCTTATCTCTCATATAAATAAAGGAAGGAGAGAAGCATTATTATAATCAATCATGCACTTATGCTTGTGCTTCTTTACACTTGGATTAGAGGCGTAAGAAGAGCACCTCTCTCTCTCTCTCTCTCTCTCTCTCTCTCTCTCTCTCTCTCTCTCCTTTGTACTTTTTCTCTTTGTCTTAAGGCACTAAGGTTTCTTGGAGCATTTTTGAAATCTAGGGCTAGGGTTTGATCCCTAAGAAGGCATTGGAGTTAGGGTTTGGTGATAAACCCTAAATTTTACTTGTTGGGGAGTAAGAGAAGATGAGATGCCTTGCATGAGAGTTTGGTGATAAGCCCTAAGTTTTACTTTTTGAGGAGTAAGAGAAGAAGAGACGCCTTGCATGAGACCAAGAAGGACTCGCTGGTGGTGATTCTAGCTTCTTGGAGTATCTTGGTGGAACTAGGGTTTTTCTTGGTTTTCCCTAGCTAGGGTTTGGAGAGCTTGAAGGGTTGTATCAGCTTGTGCTAAGCTGAAAGTATGTACTTAAACTTCATCTCTTATCTATATATATGAAGTTTTCAGCAGTCCAAAATTGTCTTATATTGAAATCTGCATTAATTGCAGTGATTTCAGATTTGGTTTATGCACGAAAATATTGTTCTAAAGGGCTGAAACTTGTTGACTGAAATTTGGCATCTTCTCTCTTGGATTTTCTAGTGTAATGGGGTTGATGTGAAGTGAAATATTGTCCGCTGTTTGCTGCTGTAATTATATTTGAGTTCATCCCTAAGGCTGATAATTCACAGGGATTAGATCCATGGAACCTCTAAAGAGATGCAATTTCTGAATTTGCAAAAGATAACTCAATTCGTGAAATTTCTACAGAAATAACCATGAATATATATATATATATGAAGCATCCCTTGAATTTGAGATTCATGAATTTCCATGCAAGGACAAGAAGAAAATGAAATTATATCCAAACAAAATCAATTATCAACGATATCAGACAAGCTTATGGTATCCTTTCACTTGGATGTTAACTTCCCAAGAATAAAAGCCTGAGACTGTTGAAATCCAGAGAAAAAGATGCAAAATACAATTAAACCGAGATAGAAGAAAAGAACAGATACATGCAAGATACTTACTCATCATCATCTGGATGTGAATCGAGCTTCAAATTCATATTTGATAATGTTGGAACAAAAATATCATCCTCTTGAGTGCTATCATCGGGATTTTCCTCTTGATCTTCTCCAGAACTCAATTCAGAATTGCAAAAAAGATCCTACAGTCAGTAGAAACTGTATCAATGGCTGTGTATTACAAACATTTGCTGGCATAACATATAAATGCATTCTTGAAAAAAAACATATAAACGCATTCATTCAAACCTGGGTGTCCTCAACTGGTGCTCGAAATACACCATTGGTCTTGGCATTATCTTGCCTTGTACCCTGCATAGGTGATAAATAGGAGCCAATTTCCAAGTAAGTTAATTACAGTGCAATCTCTTATTTTCCACTCAAGCAGGAAATCAGTTGTTCTTCTGGCATAAGCAAACACTTCCTTTTGTATATTTCCTGATTAAATGCTAGAGAGACTAGAATGCCTAGCACAAATATCTGATCTTGAACTGAAAATTGACCTACAAATTATGCTCACTTATTTGCCCAAAATTTAACATCACAAATATATTCTTAAAAAGTGTAGAACATATCCAATCAAGGATGCAACAAACAGGGGAGAGATTTGGTGTGACATGTATAGATGTGGGATTATAGTCAATATCAGATACCTCCCAGGAAAAAAAGGAAAGGAGCCCTATGACCTTAGCTGAAATCATCTGGATCAAGCACTCACCTTCTCACATAGGCTTGTTTCGCCATGATTATCTGGGGTTTGAGGAATGCCACTTTCATCAGCAAGGGAAACCCTGGAACCAACTTCTTCTGAATTTCTTTCTTCATTCTAAAAGCAAAGTTAATTACCAAATGGGAATCATTAGACCATCCTGTCAAGGTATAACCAAAGAAAAAAAATCAAGGAATTTAATGTTTCAATTGTTATTTGTTGTGTTTATTCTGTGAACTTCACCTCCATTTGAGGCATCTCCTTCAAAGGTTCATCTTCGTCCTCATCACCCTCTGAAAGGCTTGTATGCTGACTTTCCTCCTCAAGGTCCTCAGAAGATGTATCATCTCCAGAACTTTCCAACACTCCACTAGATCCCTTTCCAGCCCTGCTTCAAATCATTAGTCAAAACTGTTGTCAAGAACAAACTCTTTAATTAAATACCCACTGAATCCACTTTGCTATGGACAAACATGTAACAGTTAAAGTTGTGAAAGATGGAAATTGAATGTGTAAGGCCCACTTTTGTTCAAGCTGGAGCTTTCGAAGACGGATTTTCTCCAATACAGATGAAATTGATTTCCCAACAGTTAGCTGTGGTTTGAAAGAAGCATTCAGTGTTTCTAACACAAAACAAATAAGAGTTAGGTATAGGCATTTCAAATGCATTTCTAATTACTGCAATCTGAAAGAGTATATAGGCAAAAAGAGGTAACAGAACGACAGATAATCAAGAAAACCTCGTAAAAGCCGTTGGGATTCAGCATGTATCTCCTCAAGGTTAGATTTATTTTTCTGCAAAGAAAAAGGGTACCCACATTGAAATAATATGTGAATCAAAGCTTATCAAAAAACATAAAACAGACTATGCATGCAATAATCTACCTTTTTGTCTCTTTTCTTTTCCACTGTATTCAAAGATTCAGAAGATGGTTTGGATTTGTCTTGTGAACCCTTCTTTTTCTTCTTCTTTTTCTTCTCCTTCTCAAGGGAGCATGAAGCTGCTTTTTGCAAGTCATCTGATGCTTCCACCATAAACTCATCTGTGCTAACTGGATTCTTCTTTAGTTTCTTATTATGTTTGTCTTTTTCATGAGTGCTTTTCCTGGATTTGTTTTTTACTTTGAGTGATTCTATTTCTGTGTAGCTATTAGCAACTTGACTCTCTTCTGTTGCTTCCATTATATGCTCATTTGTACAAGCAGTGACTTTCAAGCTTTCATTATCTTTGCCCTTTTCAGGAGCAGAGATATCCATGAATGTGTTTATGGTTCCAAGCATTCCTGTTCCAGTGTGGACATTATCAGCTTGATGATCTTCCTTCTGACCATCCTCCTTGTCCACTTCATCTAGCTGGTTGCAAAAAATGTTTTGGACAATGCACTGTTCCTCAGCATTCTGTATTTGCTCCAGACCAGTCGTAAACCCTTGAACATTGCTCATGATCTCATTAGCATTCATGTAATCCATGGGGTTACCTTCATCAGCTATCTTATTTTGATCACTGAGAGGAACTTGCCTTCTATCATTACCAGGGGCTTGCCCTGCTCTCTTCAACCTTTTCAGCTTTCTCTGTGGCATTGGAGAGGCATCTTTGGAAACAAGAAGGATATCTTCATCGTCAATCTCCAAGCAGGTCACTGGACTTTGGCTCATTTCCACTTCCATGCTAAACCTTTCAGCTATCAAGAGACCTACATTTCACAAACAACATTCAATTTACCCAATCATTATTCCCCTTAAAACTCACATATGTTTTTACTTCACCTAAAGAGTGCAGATCAAAACTTTTGTAGAGGTGGATATATCAAAACCTAAACATGGATGGATCAAAGCCAGAGTTGGCACAGTCGAAATACATTCAAATTTATTTAAGAGACTTCTCTTCAACCCGACACGCAATTCTACTTCATCTCGAGAGTGCAAAACAAAGCCCTCGTAGAGGCATTGATGTAAACACAATATTATTCAGAAACCTTTGAAATAAACATGACCGTAACCTCTTTTCTGAAAATGCATCTGGTATTTCATTACTGAAAATGACAAATAAATAAAAACCACCGGAGACAGTTATGCACGTGACATGGAACTGTAGGGTTAACAAAGGTTTTTCGGAATTGGTTACTGCTGAGCACAGTTCTCGTTTTGTTGTCCCTCTTCGTGGAAAAGGGGCCCCTTCTTAGGATAAATGGTTAACCCAACAAGCAGGAAAGAGTATGTTGAATCACGATGCGATCAGAATGACAAATATCTCCTTATGGAAGAGATGGTGTAAAGCAACCTTTTATGAGCTAACTAATCCATTCATTTGTGAAAGCTTGTAACTTTTATATCAGAGTTGGCTATGCAGATCTCAGACAGGATGTACATTTTTAGGAAAGGTGTATATTCTCATGAGATACAAGACAAAGCAGACTGGCAAATTGACCAGCGGAACAACTGTAATTGAAAATATACGTCGGAGAAGACAATAGAAGCCCAATAGGAAAAGGAAAATTAGGGCATCATATAGAACAAATCAAATCCAGATCTGGGGTCACCAGAATATCAGGACAAAGTATCGAGCTCGAATAGGATAATGAACATAAGCAAAGCAAGAACCATCTGACACTATTGGCATTGCAGGCCATTGAAGATGGGCTATACTAACAACACTAGTAAGAACCCATATGCAAGATGGGTAACCAAAACATTATCAAAGACAAACAACATATACTAGTTAACAGTCCTGTTGGCAGTAACACCCAAATCAAATTAGAGTCAGATAATACTTAGACACTCTGCTAATTTGGCGTAGCAGGAAGTAAATTAATAAGACGAGAAAAGCTTATAACAGAAACCCCATACTAAAATTGCTTAGCAGGCTTATAGCAGTAACCATAGACGAGAAACCCTGTAAGAGAAACACTAGACAAAATACTGAGGAGAGCTCGGACAAGGATGAAGCCAGATACCTCGATCTCAAGTGGATACTCTGCCAAGCATATATTTTCAATGATAGATTATTTGAAACGGTGTATTCAATAGCAAAAAGAACAAATCAAACAACTTTGTGCCCATTACCCACACTATTACAGCACAACAAATCAAACAACTTTGTGCCCATTACCCACACTGTTACAGCACAACAAATCAAACAACTTTGTGCCCATTACCCACACTATTACAGCACAAAAAATCAAAGACAGAGAACGGAAAGAAAGCTCCATACCTTTACAAGTTTTTGGTGGACTCTACGGCTGCAGATATGAATGAGAATCAGATGGTTGTGTTGAAGAACGAGAAGGCTGGGATGCGGTGATCCATAAATGGCATTTGAGGATTGAAAGCCTTGAATGTGTTGCAGGGTCCAGCAGTCGCATCCCAAGCTCTGCCCAATGCCATGGGCATCCAAAGATGCCTCCAAATGCCACATATTGCAAAATGAAAAGCAATTAAGATGGAACAAATTTTGAAATTGTGGCGCCAAAATAATGTAAGAAGGACTTCGGCTTAGTTTAAATGCAAAGAGTCGCCATAACTTGTGCTAAATTTAGCGGGATGCGTGGGCTCCCCCATAGTCTTGTTAGACGTTGGAAATGAGATTATAGGTCCCAGTCCAACCCCTAACTTTGTAGAGTGAGGGTTAAAGTAGGCTTAAAATAAGCATAGGAATTTGGACCACAAAATGAGTGGACTCGTTGAAATAACCTACTTACTTTGTTATGTGGATTAGGATCCTAGGCTTCTTTGCCTTGTGAGCGGTGAAGAAATCATTGAATTAACAAATGTTTATACTCATCTCAATGGATACATAGATATTGGTAATTATTTATTATATGTTCACTTATAGGGTATGATATTCAATTTTTTATTTTTAAAATGGTTAGTTGAGTTTGAATAATTAATTTTAATTATGAATGGTGGTTTGAATAATTAATTTTAATTATGAATGGTATATGTTTTAATTCAATTTCATTGATGTACATTTTTTAAAAATAGGTATTATGGTGTTGTATCTTCTAGCTCAAAACATGAAGATGTGGTGGATTTTCATTTTTTCTCTTCTTTTTTCAAATGTTTTTTTCATTCAACCAAGGGTCTACGACTTATAGAGGAGAAACTAATTTTGGATGTTTTACTACGTCTAAGTTGAATGGGGATCCTATATCCTCCAAATTATGTAATTCATGATACCTCATCATTGGACTAAAGGGATTCTGAATGGGATTATTTGCATGGAAGGGGAAGGCATCGAGGCCATATTCACATCACCACCCTCTGAGGGTAGGTTGGGTACCTAAAATGATGTTGTTGGTCTAGGGTTGGGGACTGATGTTTTTGATCTAGATTATTCCACGTGTTGTTTTGGAGTTGATGTGAAGGTTTATTCTTCAGTGTTCACGATCCTCTAGATTTATTGCTTTTAATTGTTTTTACCACAGGGATAGGGGTTATTTCATAGTTACCTGCAAATGGTGTGTATGTTAGACAAGTCCTACAACGAAAGGTTATTTTCTCATAATCCAATACTTGGATCCATCAAGAGTTGTCCCACTTATCCAGTAGTTGGAAATTGAAATCAAGCTCAACACATATTTTGTCATAGGTAATGATGCCCTTTTGAACCCAACTTATGTCTGACTTAATAACTCTACTTGATGTATTTCCAATATTTTCCAACACTTGTAGAATCCACAGAGGAATCGCAATGACATTATTGTTTGTTGTTGTTTACTTTTGATATATTTGTGAAGCTATGAGCATTGATGATAGTGTTAATGCAAATGAGAAGTTGATTTTGTCCAACAAGGATAACTAGGATGTGTGATCCCATGGCATTGAATTAAGAATATCTTGCTTAAATGACATGGACAAGCAAGGTTGTGCGTCCCTTTTAGAAATGCAATATTTATATCTTACTTCACCCATTCATCCATTCATTCACTTTGCTTTAAGTGATGTTATATCAACCATTACAGGTAGATTTAAAAACATCAAAGAGAATTTTTGAAGAGCGGAGAGAGATTGAGGATACTTTGAAAGAGTTTAGGTAAGTGTCCATATTCTTAGTCATGGAGCATGTGAAGATGAAGAGAGATAAAGGGGGCCACTGGGGTAGGTAAGGATGTAATGTTCCTGACTTGGCTAGTCTAGGAAACGCTACTAATGTGTGTGTAGGATCAATGGTTTACGACATATAAATGATCATACAAATAATAAATGTGACAAAGGACTGCAAAGTTTGTATTATGATATCTCTATGGATTACAAAATGGATGAATGTGGCTGAATAAACTGACAATACTCGACTAGATCAACAGACAAAGGATCCTTAGCTGGAATACAAATAAGCAAGTAAAAGATAATACCCGGAATATGGGAGCACTACGGAATCAATGGATGCATTGGGACTATGGCAGCTCTGACGGTAACTGCTGGAAGTTTGGAAAGTTTTCCCTGGGAGCTATACTTCTCGGAATGGCCTGGAAACTGTCCCAAATGATGTGCCCTGCTCTAGTCCTCAGTACTGGTATCTGTCGAACCCCTCTGCTAATGAATCTGGACATCGAATGGATACCCCTAGGGGAATGCGCCCCTCTTCTTCTGGCAAAAATGTGTCCTAGTGATTCTACCGTCAGAATCGAACAAGATATGTCTCAAAACAAGCGCCTTGGTCTACTGGGAAATGGATCAGAAGGGTTTCCCTGAATCCGGTCTAATGCTCGCTCTGGAACCCCAAATGTGTCTGCCAAAAGTGTCGCACGTCCAAGTTTGGAAAATGCATCCCAGTTGATTCCTCCATCAGAATCTGATGAGGAACCAGGAAAAATATGTGCCTTGCCCTCCTCTCAAATGGGTCGGAGGGAAATCTCGGAATTCTCCCTGGATGGGATAAGTCGACTAAAAACCCTCTCAGAAGTTGCGCCCTCACTCTGGATGAATACGCCCTTGCTGCTTAACATTGTGTAATTGCTGCTGAAGAATGATGGAAGACCTGAATGATCTTCCCGGTGACTAGGGTGTGTCTCTCAACACTGAAATTAGCCAACTGGTGTCTTCCTCCTGGAATCCACTGAACTATCTCTTCTGAGACGCACCTCTTCTCCTCAATGACAAGTCATAATCTGCATAATGATGAATTAGGTCGCTAACCCTTCCTTTATAGCTTTCCAAAACCCTAAATCACGCTGAAACCCTAATTCATTGTTGACTTCCAAAACCCTAAATCATTGTTGACTTCTATTTTTAACTCATAATGACTTAAAAGCATTTTTAACCCTTTTTAGCTCAATGTCACTTTCTGAATATAACACCTGTGACTGGAGTGACCTCTAGTAACCCTATTTACCCCTCTTTGGCCCTGGCTATAGTTTAACGAGGCGGTTTAGACCATTAAGCCTCCTCTCGAGAGCTCCTATTTGGAAAGGGACATTACAAAGGAGAAGCTTCACAATACCATGACCAAAAATGAATATATACAACCTACACAACAAGACATTAACTCATTGGGATAGATGAGGACCCATTTGGAAGCCAACACTCTCACACCAAAGTCACCTAACTAGTGGGCCTCGGAACAATGCATGGATAGGCTTGAACACCACCAAATTATTAAGAAGAAAACATGGACCAACAAGGGATCAAACCTAGCACATCCCAAACATTGGTTGGGGCACTCTACCAATTAAGATATTTTGATATACACATTCAAGCATTTTTTTGGAGGGTGGCTTGATCACCAACACCACCGCTTAAGCTACACACTAGCTTGAACCCACATGGTTGCATGCCTAACATTAATACCATGTCAAGAAATAAACATGGACTAGTTAATACTCGAACATAAAACTTTTCAAATATGAATGAAAATGCTCCACCAACTAAGCCACTACCCCACATATTTAAACATTTTTCCAAAAAACGAATTAACCAAAGTTCCTCAAACTATGAACTTTTTGTAAAAGTGTAATGGAAAGATAAACACTAACCTACTTTAAAAATAAACTTACAACTATATGTCAAAATAAACTTTCTTATGGAAAGATAAACACTAACCTACTTTAACATGAAAAATAAACTTACAACTATATATCAAAATAAACTTTCTTTAAAAATGCAAATGAGATTTATAGATGAGATAGCAAATACCTAAGAAGAGATTGAAATTGAAACTTTATTAGAAGAGATAAAAATTATCAACCAAGACCATCAAAACATTTAGGTGGAATGTGACGCTAACTTAGTCGTGGGAAATTTTCTTATAAAGATACCAAATGTGCATGCTCCGTCCCTACAAGATTGCATGGATTAGTTAATAAACATCTAATAAGAATGTGAAATAAAGTGGTAGAGAAGCAAGGTTAATGTGGTACTGGTCTAGAAGCAAGGTTTAAGATAAGTTTAAGATAAATGGAGGTTAAAGAAGATTTTAAGGAAACTATGAAATATTAAAATAGTTTTAATTTTTTATTTTTTATTTTGTTGGAAAAAAAGTTTAACAATTTTTTTTTTTAGAATAGTGGGATTTTATCTTACAAATAAAGATGTCATAGTCTTTTATTTTTTAAACTATATAAATTTTATAGTTATCATTCTAAATCCATTAAAGTTGGAAAGATAGATAAATGATATTTATTAACACTTGAAACATTGCGATTGTTTATGCTTTTTTATATGTTTAATAGACATTTTTGTAAATAAATATACAAGTAGATAATTTAGACAAATTGAATTAGACATATCCCTTTTTTTTAAGTATTATTTTTTAAAGTTGATATTAGAATAAAATTATAATTTTAATCTATATCACTTACCTACATCATCAAGGAAAACAATAAGTAAATTGTTATATATCACTAATGGAAACATCTAGTAAGTGGTTATATTTTTAATGGATCCAAATTTTTATCGCTCAAACAAAACATAATGTTGTGAGATAACTTCTTGAGTTGATATTAAAAATAAGATATAGAGTAAAATTATGTAATATCCCCACTAATTTTTTTGGACTTTTACTTGATTCAGTGGTGTAGACCTTTCGTGAAACAGTTAGCTACCCTACTCACTTCCCCATTTAATAACCCTCTTCATGTTTGTTGTAATGTATTTCTACTACAGGTTTTCCTTCAAACACTTTGAGGACACCCTCAAGACTCAAGGTAAACCCTCCATATTTGTTGTTGTTAGTTTATGGTTTGTTGATTGGGGTTTTCTCGATGGAATGTCAATATACACACATGTGTTTGGCATCAACTAATGTATACAATGCAAATAAATATAGCAGTCAGAGGGCTATATAATTAACACTATCAAATGACCACAAAGATATCAAGAACAGAGTTGTTTATTTATTAAATGGTTGACCTGTTACATAACAAGAACAATGATATGGTTCAAACCCAATCTCTATTGGAGTATGCAACTCATACAACCTCCAAATCGACCCCTCTCCAAGAGAATAGTTTCTAGCATATAAAACATTGGCCCTAGCAGCAATATAATTATTCTCAACAGCAAATGACAGCAGCCTAGATTTGGCACAATTCAGAAAAGAGTAGAGAATGATAATGTCAATGAAATGGTTGATATATTGGCCCTTTTGTCCCAACAAAGTGCCTTTGGGAACAACCACAAGTTATGCTCCTAGAATCACTACCAACTAAGAAACTCGACCCCAATAAAGGCAACTCAACCCTCTAACAATGAACTCAACCAGCCATAGAGATACTTTGACCAGCAAGGAGATCTCATCCCTTTGATAAAGAGACTCGCCCATAAAATGAAGAAATCGGCCCAGATTTGAAGGAGTCAATCCAACACATAAAAAATTTGCCCAACAAAGCAAGACTCAACCTCCCACAAAGGAAAAACAACCCCCACAGTACTCATCTCGATCCAGCAAGGAGTTAATAAGCCCAATAGTGATAAACTCAACCCCTTTTTTACACAAACTTGGCCACCAACACAAAAATGCAACCACACCCTCAACTCGCCCTGTTCAAGAAAAAATCGGCCTCTAAAAGTAAAGAACTCGGCCACCAAATGAAGACTCGACCACAAACAAGAAGAACTCGGCCACCAAAAAGACAAACTTCGTCACAGTGAAGCATAATGAAAAGATCCGAGTGATCTACTCTCCCAACCAACTAGGGTGGATGGTTTCACCATCGAAACCAATCTTCTTCTCCAGGATTTTTCGCCCCAAGATTCAAAAACCACAAGAGCTCCTCAAATTCATTTTAAGAAAAATAATCAAAATGCATAATGAGAGAGGGCGCCCTCGTTCTCCTTTTATTTCCTTGTTGACCCTTTTCGGACCCTTTTACCCTTTTAATAAAGTAAAGTGACTTTATAAACTCAAGTCACTTAAAACACCCTTTTAATTAATTACTCAATGTCACTTTTAAATGAGTTACTTTTTTCTACTATGACGACATTAAATAATTAATTAATCCCCTTTTTCCACTAACTATAGCCTACGAAAATCACTCAGGCCATTACGCCAATCTCCTGGAGAGATCATTTGGAAAGGGACATTACAGTCCTCCCTTCCCGAGATTGCTTGTCCTCAAGCAACTGCAAATCAAGATGTTGTAAAATTTGTTCACTCTCCCATGTGCCATCTCCTACTGGCCAAATCTCTCCACTTGATACGGTACTCCTTGATCACTCTACTCCTTAATATCCCTTCCCGGACATCCAAAACCTCCTCGAGAGTCAATATCATATGTCCCCTCTCATCTGGTGGTGGTAACTTTGTGGAAGTGGTAACATGTGGACCCAACGCCTTCTTGAGGCACGAGACATAAATAATACTACAAATTTGTCTACCCTCTGGCAATTCAAGCTCATAAGCTACCTCTCCAACTCTTTGGATCACCTTGTAGGGACCACAGAGGCGCGACCTCATCCTCTCAATGCCACCTCTCCTCGATGGAAACAGTCTATGTAGTTGCACCCTCAAGAAAACCACGTCCCTAATATCGAAGTTGTGCTCCACCCTATGCCTATCTACATACATCCTCTGTTGGATCTAGGTGCTTTGCAAACTATCATGAGTGGTGTCCAAGCAATGCTTACCTAGATGTAACCACTCTATCCATGACCTCACATAGTCATGCAAATACCTCTAAACCTGTTGGTTCACCATCTATACTTGACCATCCATCTGAGGGTAGAAACTAATATTGGAAGTCAAACTTGTGCCTACAAATCTCAACAACTCCTACCAACCTGCGCCAAGAAACATGTTGTCCCGATCACTGACAATAACTCTGGGTTTCTCATGAACTCTAAACATCTCCCCAAGAGGTAGCCATGTCACCCATGTTGCCTCGTACTCCAAATAAATCTTAAAGAAGTGCGTGAAATATGATAATTGGTCAATCCTCGCACACGTACAATCTAGGCTCTGCACCCTCGTAAACCTGTGATGCAATCTAACAACATGCCCTCCCACCTTAGCCCTGAAATGGGCAAAGACTACATCAACATGTTGAATGAGTGTGCCCCGACCTGCTCTGCTGACAAGTCATACACTCCCCCATATGTCCCAACACAACATTTGCAAAGTCCCTCCATGCGAACCTCTCTCAGATCTTCCTATAAGTGGTAAAGTCACCAAGGTCCCAAACTATCCCGTAAGATGTGAAGCACCCTCTACCCATAACATTTATTTGCAAGGTGTTAATACAAGAACCCACCCAACTACCCTTGATAAGCCAAGCAATCCTAAGTTGTAGAAACCCGATCGACTCCTCGGAAGAATTCCCCTCCAAGTAACCAATCCTGTGCACCCCAATAGTAAACTCTGGAAAGCAAAGATTGGCCATCTCATATGTATCGGTTGTCGAGCTGTCAAACAATGTAATATCAAGGTCCCAAGCTAACATCTTCTAGGAACCATCATGTTGATGTTGCACCCCTCTGATCATAATCATCTGATCACCATGCTTAGACTGTGCTCGCCTCTCTTGGACCCCCAAGCTGAAATCCTTGAAAGGACTGAACTTTCTATCATGGATCATGTCTTGCCAAGGAATCTCAGTGAAGTCAAAATCTTCCAACCCGCAGATAGACTCGATCATGGGTATCACAAGGGAAAATCTACCTCGCCATGCAAAACAAATCTAAACAACCCCTCTCACAACATCCCCACAATGACATAGACCACTCACTAACACAACCCTGTCGATCATCCTCATCATCTGAAGCATTCTATCACTCCGATGAAAGCTAGGATCCCATCACCAAAATGGAAGTGCATCGCTCACAATGCCTATTGAAATCTCTGTGAACTAATCCAATAGAGTCTAGATCTCCTCTGGTGCACTCTACGCACTAATCACATGGTCCAAATGAAAGACCTCTATCATGGCCACAATGCCCCCTGTCTCATCCAACTGGGTCTAGTGATCCTCTCTTGTCCCATTGTATACCACAAGGGCATCAAATAACAACAATAGATGCCTCTTCCACTGCCTTCAAGACTATAAAGTGACTAGTGCATTGGTCAACCCCAAGGGCATGAACAAGAACTCATAATGAGTCTGGGAAGTAGACATGTGAGTATCCTGCTCCATGTCCCTCATCTGATGATATCCCATATGAAGATCGATCATCGATGGATATACTACTCTCTGAAACTCACCCATCCCTTCATTGATCCTAGGTAAACCAAACTCAATGGTATGCTCAAGGTATCTGTGAGGAGGTCTCCCTAGAGGAAACACTCCAAAACTCCATTGTACACCATTGTGTGAAAGTGTATACCCCTGTATATTGGTGCATACCATTGTATCCTCCTATATCATCTGGTATCATGTAAGCGCTATTGTATCCAACACTCTATTGATGTCAAATGAACCTGTATCCCAAAGTGTGTTCATATCTGTCATATAATTGTCCACCCAATTCATGGATGCATATACTTCCTTGTTGGCTGGTCCACAATGAATGTTCTCCTTAGTATCTAAGCCCTGAGCCTTTAATGGGCTCTCCAAAATAAACGGCTCACAATCTTCACCATGCAAAACATGAGCATAATCAAAACCCTATGAGTCACGACTTTCCTCAGGTACATGTAACTTTGAATGCTCCTTGTACAAAATCGTCGCAAGATGCTCCTCCCTTGAACCATGAGTGCCACTTGTGCCCTCATGTGTCACAGTTGTCAAAGATGATTAATTTTCTTCTGTAAGTGATGAATATCATGCCAAAATCAACTGGTAACAAAGATTCTCAACCTCCCTTTCCTTGTCTTCAACGAACTTGAGAGAAACATCCCTATCCATGAACAACTGCAAGTAATTTGATTTCATTTGTTCTATTACTTCATTGATTATGCTCAATTGCACACTAGTGACTCCACTTGCAACTCCTTTCTTCATTTCCTCAATCCGAGCTTGCCCAATAAGATCTTCCATGTATCTCTAAGTATCATCAGCCCTTTTTAATACCTGCCCAATCTTCTCCTCTGAGACAAATAACTGGTCCTCCAAGTCCTACATTGTTGAAGGCCTTTCTTCATATTCATCATAGTGGCATGGGTTGTCCCACCATTGATTTTATGTTTTTTATTCCACTATAAGAACACTACCCTCGTCAAAATCGATTGGCTCACTAGATGATACCATGCAATCTCCAAAAGGTGGGATAGCATCATGATCAAGCATCGCTTCATCAAGGAAAATCCTCTCTCCACGCAACCTATCAAAGATGGTCTCTAAGTTAACATCAAAGATACTTGTGTCCTCCATACCATCAACAACATTTTCTTCTTCTTCAACCCAATCATTGTGCCATTAATTGGTTCTTCTTCATCCCAAATCACAATGTCATTCTGTTGGAATAAAACTATATCAATGTTATCTTCTTCCTTGTCTTCCCAAATATCCTTTTTGGTCTTAGGTTCCAAGACCTCACGAGCGTCCATGTGCTCATTTGTAGAAGAAGAAACATACGAAGAGTCAACATTATTCTCATTTTTAGAAGCATCACAATCTTTAGAAACTAGTACCTTTTTCATTGGCACCTTCACCTTATTGTCCACTGATACTTCGGGTTCATACCACTCGAGATGTTTGATGGTGAAAAAACCATCGAATGACATGGCTACATGAAATGTCAGGCCAAGCTCCTGATACTCCCTCAAACAATCTACAAACTCATCATCATGTCCTTTTTGTCTTGTTTGATGCCCCTTTGAACCACTAGCTCCATTGTTCCATGCATTGTTTTGATGGCTTACCATAGCCCGCATCAACTATTGTTGCCCCTATGCAAGAATATTATAAATATTCCTCACTAATCTTCCCCTCGGGCTGGTAGGAAAACCAACTTTGGTACCATTGTAATATCCCCACTAATTTTTTTTGGATTTTTACTTGGTTCATCGGTGTAGACCTTTCGTCAAACAGTTAGTTGCCCTACTCACTTCCCCATTTAATAACCCTCTTCACGTTTTATGTATTGTATTTATGCTACATAGTTTCCTTCAAACAATTTGAGGACACCCTCGAGACTCAAGGTAAACCCTTCATATTTGTTGTTGTTAGTTTATGGTTTGTCAATTGGGGTTTTCTCAATGGCATGTAAATATACACACATGTTTTTGGCACCAAAGAATGTATACAATGCAAATAAATATAACAACCACAGGGCTATATAATTAACTCTATTAAATGACCACAAAGATATCAAGAATAAAGTTTTTCATTTATTAAATGGTTGACCTTTTACATAACAAGAACAATGATATGGTTCAGACCCAAACTCTATTGGAGCATGCAACTCATACAACCTCCAAATCGACCCCTCTCCAAGAGAATAATTTCCAACCTATAAAACATCAGCCCTAGAAACAATATAATTGTTCTCAACCGCAAATGACAACAACTAAGATTTGGCACGATTTAGATCATAGTAGAGAATGATAATGTCAATGGAATGGTTGATATATTGGCCCTTTTGGCCCTTTTTTCAAGAACAACCACAAGTTTTTCTCCTAGAATAGCTGCCATCTAAGAAACTCGACCGCAATAGAGGTAACTTGACCTTCTAACAGTGAACTCACCCAGCCATAAAGATACTTCGACCAACAAGGATATCTCATCCCTCTAATCAAGAGACTCACTCAGAAAATGAAGAACTCGACCCAGATTTGAAGGAGTCAATCTAGCACATAAAAAATCAACCCAACAAAGCAAGATTTTACCTCCCACAAAGGCAAAATGACCCCCACAATACTCAGCTCGGTCCAACAAGGAGTTAACAAGCCCAACAATGATAAACTTGGCCCCTTTTTGACACGAACTTGGCCACCAACACAAAAATGTAGCCACGCCCTCAAATCATCATGTTCAAGCATAAATCGGCCTTTGCAAGTAAAGAACTCAACCATCAAATGAAAACTCAACCACAAACAAGAATAAATCAGCCACCAAAAAGGCAAACTCCATCACAGTGAAGCACAATGAAAAGATTTGAGTGATCTTCTCTCTCCAACAACTAAGGTGGATGGTTTCACCATTGAAACCAATATTCTTCTCTAGGGTTTTTCGACCCAAGAGCCAAAAGCCACAAGAGCTCCTCAAATTCGTTTCAACAAAAATAATCAAAATGCATAGTGAGAGAGGGCGCCCTCATTCTCCTTTTATTTCCTTGTTGACCCTTTTACCCTTTTAATAAAATAAAGTGACTTTATAAACTCAAGTCACTTAAAACACCCTTTTAATTAATTACTCAATGTCACTTTTAAATAAGTTACTTTTTCCACTCTGATGACAAAAAATAATTAATTAATCCCCTTTTTCTGTTGATTATAGCCTATAGAAATCACTTAGGCTATTACGTCAATTTCCTAAAGAGATCATTTGGAAAGGGACATTACAAATTATAATTTTAATCTATATCATTGCACACATGGATGGTTAAGGAAAATCATAAGTAAACTATTGTATATCACTAGTGGAAACATTTATTGAGTGGCTATATTTATAATGGTTCCAAGTTCTTAGCAGTCAAAGAAAACAATATTATCATGAGATAACTTCAACTAGTTTATAATTTGCTTGTAAAATTTCTAGGTGGTTTTCAAATAGTCAATTACTTTCACATGATCTACATGTACACCACAAATGTGTATTTCTATTTTGTTTAAATCATGGCTAAGAAGCATGCCTCTAATGGGCTATAAGTTGAAGAAAATAACATTCCATATAAGAATAACTTTGAATTGCAAGCAATATTACATACCCAACGATATTTGGTAATATACATATAGGGTTTTCACAAGTTATTTATGTATGTTATTTTCTACTAAATGAACATCTGAAACTACATATATGATATTTGTATACATAATTCTCCATGTAATCCTAGTCTCCAAAACATTCAAAAAATATGTTTAAAATAAAATAAAAATGAATATTTAAGTTTGTACCCCTACAATCTCAAAATAGGAAAAATAAATCATTGTGCCCACTTGTTTTCATTAACTGTGAGGCTAAGAGGTAGGGGCAACGGGAGAGGGGGGATTATCTTTGATCCCAGAGGAATAACAGTAGCATCATATGCATGGGGTCTCAAGACAACACAAAATAATCTAATACAATCTTATGCTCTTTTAAGAGGTTTCCAACTAGCCAAGGAATCAAGGGTCAAATCATTGATCATTTTAGGTGACTCCAAGGTGATCATCAAAGTTATGCTTGGGAGATATGTTATGATGAAAATCAAGGTAGAAAGGTAGCTAAAAGGGAAGCAAGCACAATAGGTAGGATCTCCTTCTTTCATGTGAAGCGAAAACTCAATTTTGAAGTCAACCTATGGGACAAAAAGGCCACTGCATTAACCTTAGGTGAATACGTTCAAAATGGGGTGCACTCACTATGCAACATCCCCTAAGGTTGGGTTAAACACACATAAATCAAAATTTATTATCCACATGGATCAACAACATGCATATCATCTTAATGGCATTGAGAGGAAAGCATCAAGGACAACACCCAACCTCACTCGCATGTGGGCTTTAACCTCGACTCTATGTATTGAATGCCTTAGCATGAAGTTGCATTGGCACTGTGGAATAATGGAATATGAGAGGAAGAGAATTGGGAACATTTGTGGTTGGTATTTGTTGTTATCAAGCCTCCAAGTAAGCAATTTTAGGCAAATTGTCTAGAATCTAGGTTATATCATGTCAATTGTCAGAAATTCTCTTGGGATAGAAAGGAAGACTGTTGGTTTGGCTCTTGTGTCATGGATTTGGTGCCCTAGTTCTCTAACATTTTGGTACTAGCAACGACAATTTGGAAGAGATTCCAAAGCAAGTGACTTGGGTATTTGATTATATTCTCTAGCTTTGTTTCTTATTGGTTGCATTTCTCTATGTTTTTTATTATGGGCAACCATTTGTAGTATAAAGTGTGACGAAATTCTAGTTAAGGGGCTCAACTCTATCGGTCCTTAGAGCTTGGTTGGATTTATTTATGCTATTTTGATATGGATAGCCATTTGTAGTGAAATATTTGAGAAATTTCTAGTTAAGGGAGTAGCTCTATTAGTCCTCTATGGATGTGTGTGGTGTTTGTAGCCCCTTCATTCTCTTGGGTTAAGGTCCTTGTGCAAGGGTTGTCCTTATTTGCTTGGCTTGGTTCGCGAGATTTAGGGCTCGAAGTGTAGTTGTGGGATGTCTTGGATTTCAGAAGGATATTGAGGACACCCGAGGAACACATACAGTCCAACAAGACTTATCTATTCTCTACAACATCCAATGTGCATGAGAATGAGCACCATTGTGTCTTTCAACATGAAAATATCATGAACTAAATGGTCCAACAAAAATAGAGGCTTAATATCATGGAGATTGAATGTAGCATGTTGTGGAATTTGGCTCTAAAACTTTGTAAGGATTCTCTCTCATTGACATCAAATAACAAGAACCCATCTAAGTCCACTCAAGTTGAATTGAAGGAAGAAGAGATGGTTCATCGGCTCATGGAACCAATGAACATCGAGCAACATCACTCATCTCTCTCATAAGTTGATAAGGAATAATCTGAAATTTTACATGTTTTTCATTGATAGTTATGTTCTTTAGAGTCATAAGAATTTTAGGTGTTTATGTCAAGGTGGATACATGCATAAATATCTAGAATGTTTGTTTTGTGGTTTTGTGGCAAACTTTGTTGTGCAATATCATAGGCGTAAATCCCTCCACAATACCCATCGAGCACGTGCTCTCCTTGGGTAGACTTGGAAATGAATCGGGCAAGAAAACACAAGGGGCATGCGATCAGTTGGGCAAATAAATTCATAGAGGCATGGGAAGGAGCACCTTAGGTGCACAATGGTGACGTGCAACACCAAGGGGGCACGTGCCTCACTTGCCTTGCGATGAATGATGGAGACTTGGGTTGCGTCTAGGTAAGGACGAGATGACTTGGGTGCATGCCCAAGGAGTGGACCCACCTGCCCTTGGAAGAATGGACACGTTGGAGAGGTTGGATGACCCCATTTACACACTCATGGAGAGTCTTGTAAGTGGATTTGAATAAATGCACGAGGCAAGGGCGCACCAAGGAGGTTTGGGTGTGCCGGTCCTAAGGGATGCAAAGGTTGATGAGTGCAAGGGTTCATGGGAATGTCAGTTCATGAAGGGGAACATCAGTTTGTTTGGGAACACTAGCTTGAGAAGGGATGCAAAGGTGACGTTTGGAGTCCATACAAGAACACAATGGCACACAACCAAGGAAGGGAAGAGAGCAAGGAGACAAGAGATCAAGCTAAATAAATGAGATAGAGTTGCAAAGGCAGGGAAGACAAGTAGCCAAGAGGTGGCACGCACAAGTGAAGTGGTGAAGTCTTATCGGTGAGACATGTTGGGACGAAGAACTTCAAGTCTTGTTGAAATCCCTAGTTCAACACTTAGGTATTTTTTTTATATAGTGATTTTCTTGTTGTAAATCAAATTCGCAGCTCACAAAACAATCTACACTTGCTGGAATATTCAACTCAAATAAATATGGCGGAAGCATTACTAGAAACCAAAAGTCTCAACCACAATACACAAAGATGTTATGCCCATCAACTAAGCTTATCGTTCAAATAACTTCAAAGCTTACCATTGTTCATGTACCTGGGAAAATGGCCCATCGAGAAATACAAAAAACTATGAACAATACCTACAAACCTTGGCAATTGTTGATCTGATGTACATGCATTTCCTTAAGCAAACCCACTTATACGCGTCTGTCTCCACTGAAACCTGTGTATACGCACTTGTCTCCACTGAAACCTGCGTACATGCACTCAAAGACTGTATGAAAACTCCATACGACGTGACCCTACTATTCCGACTCCAATCAATTGAAACCCACTTGCGACTGCCCATGTTTTGTCTTCTCCCTGACCTGATCTCTAGATGGAAGTCCTTCTCCACCTATCCAAGATCTCCTTGAATCACAATCCTTCGTGATCCAACTCTCTCTGTATCAATGTAGTGTCTTTTCCTTCACCGTAGCCTTCCTTTTATAAGATTGATTTATGACCTAACCTTAATCTCTAAAGTGATTGATGGTTGAGATTACTTCTCACCTCACTTGAGGTCAATTGATATTATTTAATTCACTAATGCCAATTAAAACATTTCTTCAAATAAAACTCAACTCACTAATAAAAACACTTTACTTTAAAAAATCATTTAATTAAAGTAAAGTCTCAAGGTAGAAGGCTTTGGTTGACTTCCACACGTCTAGATACTTAAATTTGTGTGGAAATACTTGTCCAATGCTACAAACATCAACACTCCCTCTTAGTGAGGAAGGTATTATGCGCCACTCCAAGTTTTTCTTTGAAGAACACAAACTTCCCTTTAACCAAGGGTTTGGTCAGAATATCTACAACCTGCTCATTTGTGGAAATATACTGAAGCTTCATTGCTCCCTTCTAAATCCTATCTCGGATGAAGTGATATATTATCTCTATATGCTTGGACCTATCATGGAACACTAGATTCTTCTAGAGTTCGATACAACTCTGATTATCGTAGTATATCACTTTAGGCTCCAACTCCTGATCAAATAAACCTATAAGTAATTTGTGAAGCCAAATGGATTCACAACTAGCCATACTCATTGCCATATGACCTGCCTTCATTGAACTGAGTGCTTCAGAAGTTTGCTTCCTACTGAACCATGTAATCATTGTTGATCCCAATATGAAGTAGCACCTCGAGGTGCTCTTTTTGTCCACTGCACTCCCTGCCCAATTTGAGTCTGTATGTCCCTTCAACTCCACTCCATCACCTCCAAGATACCTCAATACATACTCCACTATACCTCTCAAGTACCCGAGAACATGATTTGTTGCTATCCAATACACTTGCATCAACTCCACCATGAACTGACTCAAGGTGTTAAAAAAAACATATATCTGGCCTAGTTTTGACCGAATACATCAAGGACCCTATCAAGTATGACGAGCTTTTTAATTACCTTTTTAATTTCTCAGAAAGACAACTAAAAATATTGTGCATTTAATTATCAATCTGGGGTTCGTATGGAACTTGTGAGTTATTGTGCACTGTATGTGCAAGCTACATTCTATGCTTCCATTGGTTTGTTATGAAGTCATAGTATCAATTATTACCTTTACATCCATAGTACAAAAAGTTTACAATTTTTGGCAAGATTCTACAAACTGTGAAAGTAAATCACACTTGCAAGAATTGAAATATCATACTTGCAAGAAAGTAAATGTCACACTTGCACAAAAGTAAATATGCTAACTGCTATGTTGGAAAGGAAATTCACACTAGTTGCAGGTATCGGGAACATGACTCAATTGTTTCTCGAAGAAACCCCAACTATGTGTTGTAAAACTAATTGCATAATTAAAACTCTAAATCACTCTTGCATAAATTGAAATTCACACCACGCTTGTTGAAAATAAATCACACGTGCTGAAAGGAAATTGATTAACTGCTTACTAGAAAAGAAATCAACTAAGTCCTTGAAATCAAAGCCTAATCCTTGCTAAGATGATCCCTGTCATTACTTTGAATAACAATTGCAATCATTGCGTTAAGGACATAATTAAATACAATCCTATGTGAATAATTAATTGCATGAATGAATATAAACAATCCCTCCTGAATAATTGTCAACATAAATGAATTGAATCACACAACAATGAATTAATAACTTGCATATTTAAATCACACAACGAGAAGTTAAAGAAAACTACCTAAGCTACACAATACTTTGTTCTATTGGATTGGGCCCTGCCTCCATAGAACATAGTGTTGATATTATTCTATATCAACACTTGAAACATGAATTAATTAAACTAATTAAACTAATCAAAAGAAATCAATCTATTACAAATGTGAAAAGAAAATAAATTAAAGGAATTAATCAAATCACACACTACGAAAATTATAAAACTACAATTAAAATAAAAACTCAATGAATTATTCCATTGTCATTCGGACATTGCTCTAAGAGTCCTCCCCGAATAATGGAGAGAGTGCTCGTTTTTATACATAGATTGAATAAAAACTAGAAATAACAAATATTTAAATAAACTCGCTTATGGATTTAATAAATCCGTAGTGGTTACAACAATTTCTTAAATAACAAATAGTTTCCAACTAATAATTAACAATTAATGAATAACTCCAAGATCTTTTGCTAGCAATTAGAAAATAATATATAACTTCCAAGATCTTTTGCTAACAATTAGCAAATAATAAATAACTCCAAGATATTTTTCCCAAACATTCCAAGATTTTTGGTCAACCACTAAAACTAATATTTTGTCTTGGAATTGCAAAATTATCTTTGTATCTTTGATTTTCTTGGACTAATATTATTGTTGCATAAATCTTTAAATGAAAAATATGTGACAACATGTCTCACGGTTCCAACGGCTCAAGGTTCCTTGGACAAGTTGCGGCATAGGCGGAGTTGCAACAACTGTAGTTTAGGCGAGTTGGAACAATTGTACTTCAAGCGAGTTGCAACAATTGTACTTCATGCGAGTTGTAGCACAAGTGGAGTTGCAACAATGAGAGTTGTAGCTACAGGAGTTGTAGCACATAATAGTTCCCTGGTGAGTTGCAACAACTGAAAATGAGTATTGCAACAATTGAAAATGAGTGTTGCAATAACTGGAATTAAAACATCCCCAGTGGCAACATCACAATCTACACAACAACTTGTCTAGCATATCATATTTGCAAATTAACTCAAAGTTAAATGAAAATATGATCTTTTTCTAATGTTTAATCATAAATTCATGTAAAGCACTAAATAAATGTAATGAAAACACATTAAGTCTAAATCTCGCATAATAATGGATTGATACAAGGTCTAGGTAAGCGGAAAGGAGTTAAAAGTAGGAAAATATGGTATAAAAAGATGCCATTTTTGGAGCCTGTCAAGCTACCTATATATTCTACGATCCACCAACTCTTGATATGGAGCAATAACCTTCTTCATATTGGTATCCATAGGTGTAGCCATCAGTCTATAATCCTCAACCCGAATCTCCTCAATATCTCCACTGAATGTTTCCCTTGACCAAGGAAGATCTCTCCTGATACCTGCCATACCTCTAACTCCAAGAAATAATGCATCAAGCCAATGTCCTTCATCTCGAACTCAATAGCCAAATAAATCATCTACGTACAGAACCAAGATGAGTGGATCTACCCCAACAAATATGAAGTACAAGTTAGGATATGCCTCATTCTTGGTAATTCCCATGCTCTACAAGTATTCACCAATCCTAGAATACCATGCCTTGGGTGCATGCTTGAGTCAGTACAATGTTTTCTTAAGCCTACACACATGAGACTCCCTCCCATGTACCTCAAAGCCCTGAAGTTGTTATATATATACTTCCTCCTCAAAGATCCCATGGAGGAAAGTTGTCTTCACATCCATCTGATGAATCCCCCACCTCATAACTGAAGCAATAAAAATAAAATCTTGAATAGAATCATACCTGACGAAAAATGTCTCCTCATAGTCCATTCCCTCTTTATGAGAGAACCCTCTCGCCATGAACCTCTCTTTGAACTTCTCGATGCTATTATCTAGAGCATGTTTGATATTGTAAAGCCACCTCGAACTCACAATTCACTTCCCCTTTGGTCTCGACACTATGTCCTAAACATCATTCCTCATAATAGAGGTGTACTCATCTACCATGGCATCTCGCCATACCTACTGAGCTTCTACTTCCTCAAAATTGGAAGGCTCAACATCAATGATGCTAGTCATAAGCACCATATAGTTCAAAAACTTCCTCGAAGGCCTGCGCTCTCTAACTGTGCTCCTAGAAGCCTCATTGGAAGGGGAAAAATCCTCCTCCCCACCTGAAGTCTGACTCGTTGCTAATTGTTGCTCATCCTTTGGAGCTTGTTGCTCCTCATCCTCTGTCACTATTGATGACTCTTGAGATCTCCTATATGCCAAGTTCTCCTCGAACTTAACATCTCTGCTCACAACCGCCTTCCGTTGTGCTAGAATGAAGATCCTGCAAGCCTTGGAGGTCTCGTTGTACCTGTTGAACCCCTTTTTTTCTTCCCATTTTCTTTTCTTACCTTTTTTCTTCCCCTTCTATAATTTCCCTTTCTGAATCTCGTTTCTTCCCCCTTTTCTTTGTTGTATTAATATTACCACACTTAGTCATTTTCATCATGTTCGTGGACTTTTGGACTCACAGACCTTCAAACTTGTGTTATGTTCCCTTTACCCATATAACAGTACACCTAACACTTAGTTTATTTTTGCATTGTGACCTTTCAGACTTTCGGACTTTCCAATCTTTGGACCCCCAGACTTGCTTTTCCATCATAATCACTCACTCTGACTCTCCGCCATCATGTGTCTCTTTTTTCACATTTCTCGATGTCACATTTAATGTTATCCTTACAGACTTAACTACTAAATTCATTTCTGAAATGGTTGTTAATTAATGGAGATTATACCGAGGCCAGTCATATTTATTTCGAGTTAATGTTTCCATCAAAAGAAAATCTAACTTAAATTCAGTTTACTGTACAAAGTAATATTACAAGAGAAGTTGGCCAGCTCTGCGAAGTTAGTCATGAGAAAACAACAGTTATGTGGAGATACCTTGAACCTCCTTGTTAGAGAAGACCATAACTATCATTAGTCCTGGTCATATTGGTATTATTCAAATTTGTTGGGTAAATAAAACAACAAGGTGTGGACTTCATAGATAGTTCTCGCAGGGTGTGTCCCATAAGTCTTTGGATGAAAGGATATTGTCACCTTGTGCATCGACAAGTTTATCCAAAACAGAAGGGTCATCACATTGCAGAGAAGTTGTCATGTTTTCTTGGTGCCTTAAATATTTAGAGAGATGTTGAAACTACCGAAGCCGAACTTGGTTTACAAAGGGGAGGAAGCCAAAAAAATTCAAAAAAGCAAAAACAATGGAATCAAACTTCTTCAAGATTATTTACATTACCCTGCATCAATGCTTGAAGATATATCCGGAATTCAAGTAAGTTCTTTAAAAAATCCTTATAAAGAAATTGCTTGGTTATTTACTCGAATTGCTAACCAAGACTCCACATAAAGCATTCCCCTATTGGCATTCTATATACTGCGTTTCATAGTTCACGAAAACACAATCTTTGACTTGATGAAGATTATTCAAATAAAATTACTGCATAGTTGACAATACTGAGAAGAAGTTTTATATGTCCTCTTATTTGATATTTTCTTTACATATTGTCATATTTTTTAGGGTTTAAACATTTCTCGAAGAGTGAAAATAAAGGTGGACCTTGTGCCCATGTGGTAACAAGCTTTATGAAGGCAGAGAGTCGGCCATCATTTCTATGAAGTATATTATGAATTTGTGTCTAAAATCAAGAAGCTATTATTTGGGGAAGACACTTCCCGGCTATCATTGGAAGCGACGACATTTCTTAAGGGGAAAGGAATTGTTGAAAAGATGGAAGATTACAATATCATTAGGGTTTTCTGCTCTATCGAAAAACCTATTTTTGTTCCATATTATATATCTAATAAGTTGTTTATTATTGAAGTAGCTAGACAGTATAAATTTTGGTTTCACACCTTTTATGAGAAAAGAAAAAAGTAGTTCATACCTCTCCCGTGGAAAGTTGGTGAAATTATTCTTAGAGGAATTTCCAAGATTGACGAATATGCTGCTTATTTTGACCATTCCAACTTGAGATATG